>WITN01000168.1:0-136751 GCA_015025155.1 Lactarius quietus | reverse complement strand
CCCTCTCACTCTCCCTCCCTCTCACCTCTCCCGCCCTCTCTCTCTCTCCTCCCCTCTCTCTCTCCCGCCCTCTCCTCCTCTCCCGCCCCTCTCCTCTCTCTCCCGCTCCTCTCCCGCCCTCTCTCTCTCTCCCGCCCCTCTCTCTCTCCGCCTCTCTCTCTCTCCCGCCCTCTCTCTCTCTCCCGCCCCTCTCTCTCTCCTCTCCCCCCGCCCTCTCTCTCTCTCCCGCCCTCCTCTCCTCTCTCTCCTCCCGCCCTCTCTCTCTCTCCCCCCCCTCTCTCTCTCCCGCCCTCTCTCTCTCTCCCGCCCTCTCTCTCTCTCCCGCCCTCTCTCTCTCTCCCGCCCTCTCTCTCTCTCCCGCCCTCTCTCTCTCTCCCGCCCCTCTCCTCCCCCTCTCTCTCTCTCCCGCCCTCTCTCTCTCTTCCCGCCCTCTCTCTCTCTCCCGCCCTCTCTCTCTCTCCCGCCCTCTCTCTCTCTCCCGCCCTCTCTCTCTCTCCCGCCCCTCTCTCTCTCTCTCCCGCCCTCTCTCTCTCTCCCGCCCTCTCTCTCTCTCCCGCCCTCTCTCTCTCTCCCGCCCTCTCTCTCTCTCCCGCCCTCTCTCTCTCTCCCGCCCTCTCTCTCTCTCCCGCCCTCTCTCTCTCTCCCGCCCTCTCTCTCCTCCCGTTCATCTCCTCTCCAGCCCTCCCTCCCACCGCCTATCCCTGTCCCTGTCCCTCCTCCCACCCTCCCTCCTGCCTGTCCCTCCTGCCTGTCCCTCCCGCCTGTCCCTCTCCCGCCCTCTCTCTGAATCGCCCTCAACCTCTCTCGCTCTCACCCTCTCTCCCACCTCTCGTTCTCCCATTCTCCTGCCCTCTCCCTCTATCGCTCTCTCACCCCTGCCCCCTCTCCACCCCCTCCCTCTCTCCCGCCCTTGCCTCTCCCTCTCCCTCTCCCTCGCCTCTCCCTTGCCTTCTCCCTTGCCTTCTCCCCTCCCCCCCCCTCACATTCGGCATCGCGCCGTCAGTCTCCCGGCTTGGATTTGTAGTACTTATTATTATAATTTAATATTATTAAGAAATAAATTGTAAAAACTTTTCGTTTGTGCTAATTTATTTGAAATATATTGAAAATTTTGGCAGCATGCTTGCTATTGACGACGACAAGCACAACTTGAATGTGTCTGTATGTCAAAGGTCCCAGGACGATGGTCCCAGGGACAAATTACATAATTTGAAATCGGAGTTGGATTTGGGATGCCGGATATCCGGCGCCGGATCTCACTTAGCTTAGCCGAAATATCGCTTAGCTTAGCCGAAATCTCGAATATGAAAAATGAAGCTGCTCACTCTTGCTTTCCATACTTTTGGTCAACCCCTGGGACCCGAAATTGGCCAAAATCCATACCCGACCTTATCCGCTATTATCAGGGGGCCTCCGACAGTATGCTGACTAGCGCTGACTTCCGGGCCGGACCAACATGACGCGACTTCAATGCGTCGTCTAACTTATCTTTACTCCACCAGACGCGCCTCCGACCCCAAGAAAGCACCTTAGTTCTGCATCTTCGTCGCGCTCGAATATACTGACATCATATAATGTTCTCGTCCTCGGTTGGCGTTCATCCTGCAAGAGCGCATTCGTATCTGTCTCTCTCCCCAGCAGATGGATAGACTTCGGATTATGATAAGACTGGGCCGATGTCACGTACGGTACGTCACGGCACCCAATGAGGGAGAAAAGATGGACTGTCATCCATCCACTCAACCCTCTTGAAAGTGTACTTGGCTTTATCATCACAGGCGATGATAAGGTATAGTTACACAACTGAATCAGTTTGAGTTCAGCATCAAACGTTAAACGATGATCGATGACTCGATGAGCATCTGGCGCTTGTGGTTCGGTCGATCCTGCATCGCCTCATTCCTTTGCGATTACAGTACAAGTAGCCAAGGTACCAGTGCAAGGGATAGCCACTATTACTGTTGACGTCTTCCACCCCGCTTCGTTGTACTCTCTGTAATTTGCCGCACCATAGGTCCATCATGTCCCAAGCTCCTCCAGAGGATGTCAATGTAATTGTTACAGGTTTAGACTCAGGGACAGGTACCTTACTCTCTAAATCTGTCTTCGCCACTCTTACCCGTCATTCACCCCACCACAGGTGACTACCAGTACCCGCCCCTGTCAGCACAGAATGAAGTAACACAGGGAGAAGCGAACTTTATTGATGGCTCCGGTCCTATCTTCTCAATGTATATGGAATTAGCCTCGGAAGAAGACAAGAAGATGGCCGAAGAATGGAAAGCGGACGCTGACGGAATTCTCATCTTCGTGCGTCATCATCTTCTAATACCATGCAGTGATGCACGGCCTCACTCTTCCTTAGACCGGTTTATTCTCTGCTGCCGTTGCCTCGTTGATCTCTGTGTCGATTCAGGACATTCGACAGAACCCACAGGATACCTCCAATTTCTACCTCTCCAACATCTACCGGAGTATTGCCGACCCCAATATTTCGATTTCCCTCCCTGCTTCCCCACCTCCATTTTCTCCACCAAACCATGCCATTTGGGTAAATGGGCTGTGGTTCTTGAGCCTGGTGATCAGTATCACCTGTGCTCTACTGGCGACGTTGCTACAGCAGTGGGCGCGAAGATACCTGAAGGTCACCCAGCCACATTACAGTCCACACAAGCGAGCTCGGATCCGTGCGTTTTTTGCTGAAGGGGTCGACAAGTTTCTCCTTCCTTGGGCGGTTGAAGCGTTGCCAACTATGCTACATGTTTCCCTATTCCTGTTCTTTTCCGGCCTAGCTGTATTTTTATGGAACGTCAATCTCACGATTTTCAAATTGGTGCTATCCTGGGTTGGCGTTTGCACAGCTTTATACGGATGCATCACTCTCGTGCCGGTATTTCGTCATGACAGTCCATATCACACTCCACTTTCATTGCCGATGTGGCACATCGTTAATGGAGTACCGATTGTCATATTTCGGATCCTCCAGTGGTTTTCTAACTTTGGTTGCTTTAGTTATACAGCCTACCTTCGCTTTCGGGATTTGGAAAAAAGTTATCGCAGATCACTTGTGCAGGGCATGAACAAGATGGCCGAGGACACTGCTCTCAACTCACCATCGGAGATCGACACTCGCGCCTTCATGTGGACGTTCGACTGTTTGGATGAAGACCACGAACTGGAGCGCTTCTTTTCCGGCTTACCTGACTTCCGCAGCTCGAAAATGGTCAAAGATCCTCTGCCCAATCTCACTTGGGAGCAACAGGGGAAGCTTTTGTACGCATTGATCGGATTGTTGGACCGTACCTCATCATCCGATTTGTTACCAAAACTGATCAAAAGCCGGAGAGCTGTCATCTGTGCGAAGGCAATCAATCAAGTGCACGCTCCCCAAGCAATCTGGCAGGTTCTCCGCAGAATCGTATCCAAAGACCAGCATGTGCCGGTACTATCCGCTGAAATTGCACGTTTGGTGAGAAGCTGGGACAATGGCAAAGATTTAGAAATTAGTAGGGTTATCCAGGCCATTGTTTCGAGTGTTGTCGCAAGGGCACAACGGCGCGATGACCTTTGGTTCGCTATGGCCTCCGACGAATTGGGTGTACCTGAGTCCGTCCTCCGAAACTACGACAGGCATGGTGACAGCCTATCACTTGCCATCCTTATCCACGTCACTCGCCAACAATTTAGCCGTTTCTGGGAACTATACTGGCCAACCGAAGAGTTCTCGAAAGTCCTAGTGGCAGCTTCCGAATTCAATGTGCAAGATACGTCACCTGAACTGCAGCACGAGTTCTGCGCTCTCTGGAATCAAATTGTTCGCAAAATGAGGATTGGCCCCGAGATCCTGACGGCATTTACAACACATGACACCTTGGCACGAATTCGCAACGTTTACGTCGCTCTTCACCAAGATACAGATTCCGCCCCAAAACGGTTCTCCGCGTCAACTGGCGATCAGGATGACATTCTGTGGCAACCATCCGCATATCCCTTGTGCCACGTCCCCGACCATCATCCGGACTCGATTCCCTGCATCCATGACGTCTCTTCCCCCAATCGTCTGACAGCCATGGAACGTCCCCGCGTTTCCGCAACATCATCATATCCAGCGGCTACCATTGGTACAACACGAGGCATTGAGACCTCCGTTCGAACAATGCCCCCTACCACTCCGGCGACTTGGGAGTCTACCTCTTCTGTTCTTCCAACCGGTGCCGCATTTCCCCTCCGGAACAACGTAGACTTCCTAGTGCATTCTGATCCTGTGATTTCGTCCTTATCCTTATCTTCTTCCGAGCTGGTGCTTGATGATATTACAGGTCTGTCCCAGTCTCTGGCCCTCCTATGACCGAATCTAACCACTTCTTCTCTTTCCCAGAGTTTCATTTTTCGATGCCGGCCACGACATCTCCAGACACTTATCCATGGGCGGCTTCTGCACCCGAGCTGGGTGCTGCTACCAGAGACGAAGGTGGCTCAAAGGCTGATTCGCGCAAGGACAAAGATTGCCCTTTTCCCCTTTCAGTGACACATGCAATCCGAGAAAACACCGTGGCCAGACTGGAGGATGGTCCACCACAGCCGCCGGTTACTGAGATATCCCGGCACCGGGGGTCCTTCACGGCCGGAATCAAACGTTGGGCATACAAGGGCTCATAGCGCTCATCCTGCTCAAACTTGGCACGGTCAATATGACATCGTGCAACGCATTTATTTGGTCTACTAGATGTACGATAGGATATATTCGTTGGGCTCTCGATTTTGTTACTCGGGTACGTAGGTTATTCATTATGTTTCTCACCTTCTGGAAAATATGCCGGCTTATCATATGACACGAACCCTGTGACGAGGTCTCGACGTAGCAGGTGGGCGCCGGTGGGCGTTCGTCCCGGGAAATAAAGGGTTTGGAAGGGATTGGGGAGGAAGCTTACCGTAATCACCTGGCTGGGTTGGGGGCACCTGAAGCCCGGCGGCTGGTCCTGACAGGTGTTCTATAATTAATAGTCGGCTCGGGCGAGCACTGCAGGTGTTATTTGCGCTCAAGAGTCGGGAGGCGTCCAGATACTGTATTTGTTTGTTGCGCTCTTGTTGGAGAGACAGGCGTTGAAGAGAGATAGTGACGTCTTTGTGCGTGTGCTGCCAGGGTTTAAGGTTGCCCAGCCTTCCATCTAAGAATATTTAGTAGAGAAGCGCAAGATGCGCTGGCGTGAGTGCCGCGAGTACCAGGTCAAACTTTGAAGAGCGAGTTTGGTCGGCCTCCGACCAAACGGCCCACTGGCGGTGGCAATTTCACAGTGAGGTAAGCCGTTCCGTTTGAGATGTGAAGTCTAGCAAAGAATATGCGCAAAGTCGTGGTGGTGGGGCGTGTCTTCGCGTGGAGGACGAAGAGCAATGAGGGTTGGGAGGGTCGAAACGTTGAAACTACAAGGACATTGCGGGAGGGACGTGTGTTCAGGTTACGGGCTGCCTACGGGTGGGTTGTGATGAGAGTTTATGGACGCATGTATTGGGAAATAATACATGACGCACATATGGTATGGTGCAACGAAAATGCAGGACCACGTGCAAACCAAAGCACAAAAATGACGTAATCGAGAAAGCCAACACTTTGATAGCAAGTTTTGGACAGAAAGTTACCAGTCCGTCTACGGTCCACTAGCACGTCATAAATTTAAAGCTCTTCCATGTCCCGAGTACCCCACGTGGATGCCGACCCAGCATTCGGTACAGGTACCTTACTTCCGCTTGAGTCTGCTCTCGCCGCTGGTTCACCCGCCCTTACCGCCAAACTAGGTGACGACCGGTACCTACCTCAGTCGGTACGGAATCAAGCACCCCATGGTGCATCTGACTTCTCTGATGGATCCGGGCCTATTTTTTCAATGTATTTGGAATTGGCGATCGAAGAGGACCAGAAAATGGCTGAGAACTAGAAAGCGGATGCGGAGGGCATCCTTATATTTGTGCGTATCTGTCTTCCAGTCTGGACCTTCACACTTACTTAATGGCAATAGGCCGGTTTATTTTTCCGCTGTTGTCGCATTGTTAATCTCAGTGTCGATTCAGGATATTCGATTGAACCCACAGGACACCTCCAATTTCTATCTCGCTAACATCTACCAGACTCTTGCTGACACAAATGCGTATACCATTTCGACTTCCCTTCTTGGTTCTCCACCCCCATTCTCTCCGCCAAGCTATGCCATTTGGGTGAACGCGCTTTGGTTCTTGAGCTTGGTCATCAGCCTTACCTGTGCTCTTCTCGCGACAATGCTGCAGAAATGGGCACGAAAATATCTCAGAGTCACTCAGTCGTATTGCAGTCCATACAAGCGAGCCCGTATTCGTGCGTTCTTTGCTGAAGGAGTCGAGAAGTACCTCCTTCCGTGGGTGGTTGAAGCATTGCCAATGCTTCTCCACATTTCGATGTTCCTGTTTTTCGTCGGCCTGGTTGTGTTCTTATCGAACGTCAATATTACAATTTTCAAGCTGATATTGTCATGGATCAGCCTTTGCACGGCTCTGTATGGATTTATCACATTGACACCAATCTTTTGTCGTGATAGCCCGTACCATACCCCGCTGTCATCGCCGGTATGGCGCATTTTCACTGCGGTGGTATATTTTGTCTCTCTGATTACTGGGTTCATGTTGTATTGGACGATTTGCTGTCGCCGTGGAGGCGAGCGGTTGCTCTATTTCGCAGACCGTTGCTACGACTTCTTCTTGCAGGGCTTGCAGAAGACAATCGAGGAAACTGCTCTGAAGTCGCCATCGGAGATCGACACTCGTGCCTTCATGTGGACATTCGACGGTCTACACGAAGACCATAAGCTGGAGAAATTCTTCGCTGGCTTACCTGGCTTCCGCAACTCCAAATTTACCCATGATCCTCTGCCTAATCTCCCTTTGGAGCAAAAGTGGAAGATTTATGAATCATTGGACGCGTTGTTGGACCGCACTTTCTTATCCAGTTTGCCTGCACATGTCAAAGAACGGCGAGCCATGGTATGCGCGAGGGCTATCGACCCATCACACCATCCCGACGCGTTTGGTGTCCTCGACACAATTTTGTCCAAGTACCAATACCATGGTCCGCTGGCCACCGTAATTGCGCAGATTGCGAGGGGCTGGAAAACTGACAAGGGCGAAGGTACTGTCTTGGTTGCTGAAGCTACTCTCTCCACGATCATTGCAAGAGCGCCACGACGCGACGACTCTTGGTTTATTCTCGCTTCCAATGAACTCGGCGTCCCGGAAATTGTCCTCCGAGAATATGCCGCTCATGGCGATAGCCTATCACTTGCCGTCTTGACTCACATAGTTCGCCAGCAATTTTACCACTTCGAAAATATGTCCTGGCCAACTTCCCAGTTCTCGTTTGTTCTTTCGGCAGCTTCGAAATTCAACGGGCAAGATACGTCACCCGAACTGCAGCACAAGTTCTGTGCACTCTGGAATCAAATGGTTCACAAAGTGCAGAACGACAATGATTGGTGGATGGCATACCTTCTCTTAGGACAGATTCGCAACGTTTATGTTGCTTTACACCAAGATGCTAATTGTGCCCCGACACGATTTTCTCCCTCCACTTGCGATTTCGATAGAATTCTGAGGGAGCCAACCTCGTATCCAGTGTGCAACATCCCTAGCCATCACCCGAACTCGACAGCTCACATACACGACGACTCTGCCTCTGCGACCTTTGCGCGTACTGTCCAGCATGACCATGACAATAATGCCCTCGCTCCTCTTTTCCTTTCCAGGAGTACAACTTCCGCGTCTATACATGCCCGACTTCGTGCCGATGAATGCCTTACAGATGCGCTCAGACTGCCGCTCGAGGACGGTATCTCTCTCTCATCCCCTGCAAGTCGCCGCATTCCTCCTGCTTCACCGCATCCGGACACCACTCTTGAGGTATACAGAAGCATCGACACCTACCCAAAGGCGATGAATCTTTCCACACCGGAACCTTTGGTATCCACGCCTCCCGAATCAAAGGCCCCGACGTCTCCACCAGACGCCGTTGGCGTTGACCAGCACGCTGCATTCAGCCACACTGCTTCTGGTGATATAAACGTTCTACGTTCAGCTTCTCCCATCCCTTTTATCGACGATATACCTCCTACGGGTCGGTTTTTGCCTCCAGACTCCGTGACAGGATCTGACCACGCGTTGCTTTTCTAGAATCTCATTTGTTGATGTTAGATCCCACTTCTCGCAGCTCATCTCGTCCAGGGGATCTGGGTGCTTCTGCCAGAGGAGAAGGTAGCGCAAAGGCTGCATCGCGCAAGGAAAAGGAAAAGGACGTTCTTTACGAATAAACTATGGTCACCCCGGATGTTCCATCACAATTTACGCCACATCGAGTAATTCTCGACGTAGCCATTTCCTGTATTTCTGTTAACTCTCGATGTGAATTATGCGGGTGAATATTATTTACGTCACATAACTAGTATCATATCGTGCAAGGTATCTGAACACGTATTCTCATATTGTGGATGGTGTACATTTCTTTGCATCAAATAGCCTTCGCGTTCCCTCATCCTTCTCCTTCGGCAGCAATAGCCAGATCAGAATTTTAAGACAACCAAGAACGAGCTGGGAAAGAAAACGGCTTGAGGAAGCTCAGGAAAATGAGATTCTGAAGGAGAAAATGCGCGGTCAGATCCGGAAAAGGTAGAGACGAAAGATAACAGCGGACCTGTAGAAAGAATATTCCTGACATGACCGGAGTTAGGGGTTAAGATGGAACGCCTTCATCATCCGAAAGTGTGCCGCTAATTGCGGCGTGTTCAATGGAAATGGCATCTGGTGAAGAGATCTGTGACTTGGGAAGAGGGGTGGAAGCGGAAGGTTCCAGAGTAGACAGGTGCGTCGTTCTCGGGGAGGTGTCAATGCCTCTGTGTGTCGCACAAGCCGTGACAGGATTTGGTAGGGTAGGATGAATGCGGCGATTGTCGGGGGTTGGCTGATCAACAGGTTGCAAGGAAACAGTGATAGATATAGTGTCGTCAGGCTGCGGCACATCTTTGAGGGTTTCATCGACACGAAGTGGGACATGTGCGAACGAGGAAGGCGCATCGGGACTGCTAATACGGAAGGAAGGGGTTAAGGAAGTGTTGTTATGGTCATGAGGGACAGCGCGTGCAGAGGCTTGGGAGGCAGAGTCATCGTGGATGTGAGGTATCGAGCGCGGATGATGGCTAGGGATGTTGCACACTGGATAGGAGGATGGTTCGCACAGAATGTGATCTAGATCACCAGTGGAGGCGGAAAGTTGATTTGGGACGAAGTCGATATCTTGGTGTAGAGCCAGATAAACGCTGCGAATCCGTCCCAAGATTCGAAGTGCCATCAGCTGCGAGTTGTCATTCTGCACTTTTCGAGAGATTTGGTTCCAGAGCGCACAGAAATCGAGTTGCAAATCCGGCGACGTATCTCGTCCGTTAAAGTTGGAGGCTGCCTCTAGAACGAGCGAGAACTCATAATTTGGCCATGACGACTTCCGGAAGTTGCTAAATTGCTGGTGAACGACATGAGTCAAGATGAGAAGCGACAAGCTATCACCGTGAGCGGCGTATTTTCGGAGGACAACTTCTGAAACGCCCAGTGCATTGGAAGCGAGAATAAACCAAGTGTCATCGCGTGGTTGCACCCTTGCGACGACCATTGAGATAGTGGCTTACACATCTAAATTAGCATATCCGCTTCTTTTATCTCCCCAGCCCCTCGCAATCTGCACGATTCCGGTAGCCAGTGGACCGCTATATTGGTATTTGGACAAAATTTTGTCAAAAACACTAAATGCGTTGCGAAAGTGTACTGGGTCGAAAGCCTTCGCGCATACCACGGCTCGCCGTTCTTTAACAGGCTCAGGTAGTAAATCGGATGAGAAAGTCCGATCCATCCACCCGCTTAATGCCTGACGAAGCTTCGATTTTTGCCATACGGTGAGACTGGGCAAAGGATCATCGACGATTTTCGAGCTGCGGAAGCCTGGCAAGCCAGAAAAGAAGCGCTCCAGTTCGTGATCTTCGTCCAAGCTGTCGAACGTCCACATGAAGGCGCGAATATCGATCTCCGATGGTAGGCTCAAAGCAGCTTCCTCGACTGTCTTCTGCATGCCCTGCAAGAGCAATCGGTGGCAACGGCGCGCGAATTTGAACAACCACTCGGCTCCGCGGCTACAGCAAACGGTCCAATACAACAACAACCCACTGGCTCCCGAGAAAAGAAATGCCATCCCAATAACACTGGGCCACGCCGATGAGGACAGCGATGTATAGTACGGGCTATCACGACGAACGATTGGCATGAGCGTGATGCATCCGTAGAGAGCCGTGCAAATGCCGATACATGACAACACCAACTTGAAAATTGTGATATTGAGGTTCGACAAGAATACGACAAGGCCGGCGAAGAATAGGAATAGGGAAATATGGAGAAGTGTGGGCAATGTTTCGACCGCCCACGGTAGGAGGCCTTTCTCGACCCCTTCGGCAAAGAATGCGCGGATCCGTGCTCGCTTGTGTAGACTGTAACGCGACTGGGTGACCTTGAGATACCTTCGTGCCTATTGCTGCAGAAAGGTCGCGAGCAGAGCACAGGTAAGGCCGATGACTAAGCTCAGGAACCAAAGTGCATTCACCCAAACTGCGTAGTTTGGTGGAGAGAATGGGGGTGGGGAAGCAGGGAGGGAAGAGATGTTGGATCCACTTGTGCTGGAAAGAGTCTGATAGATGTTAGCGAGATAGAAATTGGATGTGTCCTGCGGATTTTGTCGAATGTCTTGAATGGACACCGAGATCAAAGATGCGACGGCAGCTGAGAATAGACCAGTCTATGACCATTGAGCAGGCGTGAATCAAGAGATTAGGAGAGGAGGACGCACAAATATGAGGATGCCATCGGCATCCGCTTTCCAGTTCTCAGCCATTTTTTTGTCCTCTTCTGTCGCCATTTCCAAATACATTGAGAAAATAGGCCCAGAGCCATCGACAAAATTAGACAGGGAATGTAATGCTTGATTCTGTGTCGACTGAGGTGGGTACTGGTCGTTACTGGCACCTATTTGGGTTGACGAGGAAGGTGAGAACGGAAGAGCAGTGGTTTCGTAAATTTACCTATTCCTGTGTCAGATAGATTGATCATAGTCTCATGAGGAGGTTGTGTCATTGAAGCGTATGGTGCCCCAGTACGAGGTATAGTGTAATGCAGCGGTACTGACCGTACAGTAAGCTCACCGTCTCCGACTCGAGTCAGGATGCATGTGCCAAGAGAATGCCAAGAGCGTATGTTTTCGTGCTATCAACTTGACTTAACACGCTCTTACAGTTTGGGAAGGACGTAAAGACAGAAGTACACAGTTGTGGTGCTGCTGGAAATACCACATAGGGGAAGCCAAAGGGAGATTCAAGCAAGAGGGACAAGGACAAGGACAGGAGGAAATGAGGCCAAGCGACCAGTCCGCTGGTCGTAGCGGCACACACAAGCCTCACAACATGCGAGGCAGATCAAGTTGCCCATCAAGAAATGAAGAAGTCTCTGGACAGCAAAGCAGAGAAAGCCCAGGTCGCAAAAGGACCGAGGACCGCGGAACAACCCCTGTGCCAGTGGCGAACAACACTCCCGTAACGCACCGAAAACTCAGCGCTCAGCTACGATCTGGCGCGCAATGGCACCCAGCAACTTCAACGTTTCAACACTTGATGTGACGCGAAGCCGCTCCCAGCTCACGGTGAGGAGATTATAAATGTAGGGAGAGAGAGAAGGTTTAGGACGGGGACACGGAAGAAAATCATAGGAATATATTGTGTAGTGCTACATAGGGTTCTGTACCCCAACACGCACAGAAATAAATTCGAAAAAAGAAATACCTAGGGTACGCACTCACCCCAATGGCTTCGAGGTTTCACCGCCGTAGCAAGCACCAGCCCCAATGATACAGACAGGGACCAGGAACCCAACTAGGATCCGGAGGGCCGGATGCATATCGCCCCATTCCAGCTCGCACCACAACCACCAGCGCAGCACCTGACGTTCTCGTCCCTACCAGTGCCAGCTACGCTGTACCACCAGGGCTCACTTCCGAGGTTCCGGGGCCCCCCTCATGGTCCTTGAGACTCAGCGGGCACACGAAGAAGTTCTGCAGCACCACATACAGCGCCGGACTTGGTGCGCTCCCGAGTATAGGCGACGTCGGCGCGCGTGCGCGCCTCCCGAGTCCGAGAATACCACGTTCTCGCCTGAGCTGCCATCTCTGTCAGAGCGCTCTCGGCGGTTGGCAGAGAGGACGTACGACAGGCCCAGAGGCAAGCGGTGAGCGTCGCGGTCGAGTCAGTGGGAGACCCTACGCGGATCCTGATTGGCGCGACGCAGGTTCTCGTCGTAGTTCTTCGTGAGAAAGATTTGTTAGACCATCGGGTTGTTAAGGGGTGGCTGCATCGATCAGAGGTTCAGTGTTCTCTAGTAAGGAAGAAGTCGGGGAGAAAGGGTATACTTTGGGGTCCTGGTCCAGCACTAGGGGCGTATGCAGCTTTCACGCACCGTCTTCGCTGTCTGAGTCGATTCTGGCGTCGGATGACAGATCCCATTCTCATGCCTCGCCCCGCGCTTTCGTATCAAATTAGAACCGCGGCCTTTTCTCAACTGTCCTACGCCGCGGTCACAACGATGTGGTCGAGATCGAATGTGTTTGGTAATGGGTTACGAACTGATGTCGCAGTGAAGCGCGTATTGGCGCAGGACGGGGAACGTCGTTGGCTGCTGTGTCGTCTGAAAGAGCCTTTCGCCGTCTATAATCCGCCATGCCATGAGAATTGGTGAGCCTATGAAGTGACGCACACACTTTAAGTTGAATGCAGTATCTGCGTGCTTCAGTTGGCGTGACCTTCCCATTTGCTTCCCCCGTCACCAAGCCACACATCCCTGCGCTGACAAGGTCCGTATTATCGTTGATTATGTCTGCTTCGGTGTTGGGCACGCCAGCGGTATTATGTATGCATGTTTCCTGGGCCTGCTGTAAGGAGAGGAACATCTTGCCTTGGAAAGTGCTGGTTGTCACGGAAGCGGCTCGGACGGATAATTTATTGTCATGGCGCGCCCGCCTTTCCGAGGAGCCGCGGTTAGGACTGAGGAAACAAGTACGAGGAAAAATGGACGCACAGCATTCGCAATGCCCTTCACGGTTGACTTCAAGTTCGTGGGCCGTCTGCTTGGGGCCAGCGCTCGATCCAAGTGCATTTACTCGAGGAAGGTTCAGGTCGTGTCGAGTCCAATACGATCAAATCAGTATATGAGGAGAGGAGCGGGGCGTAACTGCATGAATGAGGTACAAGGATAGAGTGTAATGAGCCGACGATGGGACGGTGTTCATCAAGATGTTCATGGATAATGATAATTCAGCAAGAATTCGGACCGAGGTGCCCAAGCGCGAGGACTCATTTTCCGGACCGCTTCCGGGCCGGATTGATGGCGTCTTGGTGCTGTATCGCTTGCTGTATCGCGCTGCCGCTGGTATAAAAACTCCAATGTCCCAAGCTGCTCTTGAGACCATGAGGGCATTCAACGCGGGTGAGGACACCCTACGCCGACCCCTATCTATTTCTCACATGCTCTATCCATGAATAGGTGACGACCAGTACCCACCTCAATGGGCGCAAAGTCAAGCACCACGCGGTGTTTCTGACTTTGTTGATGGTTCCGGGCCTGTTTTCTCAATGTATTTGGAAATGGCGACCGAAGAGGACCAGAAGATGGCTGAGAACTGGAAAGCGGATGCCGATGGCATCCTTATATTTGTGCGTCTATGACTTTCATCTCGACCGAACGGTCACTGATTCAATCGTCGTAGACCGGTCTATTCTCTGCTGCTGTCGCGTCCTTGATATCAGTGTCAATTCAGGACATTCGACAGAACCCACAGGATACCTCCAATTTCTACCTCTCCAACATCTACCGGAGTATTGCCGACCCCAATATTTCGAGTTCCCTCCCTTCTTCCCCACCCCCATTTTCTCCACCAAACTACGCAGTTTGGGTGAACGCGCTTTGGTTCTTGAGTTTGATCATCAGCCTTACCTGTGCTCTTCTCGCGACTTTGCTGCAGCAATGGGCCCGAAGATATCTTAAGTCCACTCAATCACGTTACAGTCTACACAAGCGAGCCCGAATTCGTTCGTTCTTTTTTGAAGGGGTTGAGAAGCTCCTCCTTCCATGGACGGTAGAAATATTGCCCGCACTCCTCCACATCTCCCTGTTTCTGTTCTTTGCTGGCCTTGTTGCGTTCCTATCCAACGTCAATATCACGACGTTCAAGTTGGCGCTATCATGGGTCGGCATCTGCGTGGCTCTCTATGGCTGTATTACATTGATGCCAATCTTTCACCACGACAGCCCGTACCACACCCCACTCTCCTTGCCAGCGTGGCATATTGCTGCTGGAATATCATTCGTCACGTTTTGGGTGCTTCAGTGGGTCACTGATTGTCGTTGCTTTAGTGATGGCGCCTACGTTCGCTTTTGGAATTTGAAGAATATTTATCGCAAATTCCTTGTGCAGGGCATGCAGAAGACAGCCGAAGAAACTGCTCTGAAATCCCCGCCGGAGATCGATATTCGCTCCTTCATGTGGACATTCGACTGTTTGGACGAAGACCACGAATTGGAGCGCTTCTTTACTGGCTTGCCCGGCCTACGCAGTTCGAAATTCGTCGATTATCCTCTGCCCAGTCTCACTCACGAGCGCAAGTGGGAGCTCGGTCAAGCCTTGACCGGGTTGTTGGACCGAACTTTCGCATCCGATTTTCTCCCGGCGCCTGTCAAAAACCGGCGAGCCATCATATGCGCGAAGGCTGTCGACCCAGCATACATTCCCCACGCATATAGTGTCTTCGACAATATTTTATCAAAATGCCAATATCGTGGTTCGCTTGCCACCGGAATTGTGGAGATTGTGAGAGGCTGGCCGAAGAACATGGACAATGGTACTATTTTGTATTCACAGGCTATCAGCTCCATGATTATCGCAAAAGTGCAACCACGCGACGGCTCTTGGTTTCTTCTTGCGTCCAATGAACTCGGCGTACCAGAAACTGTCCTTCGAGACTACGCCGCTCATGGTGACAGCTTGTCGCTCGCCATCTTGATTCACGTCGTTCGTCAGCAACTGAACCATTACCAGAAATGGTCCTGGCCGCGATACGAGTTCTGGAAAGTCCTGCAGGCAGCTTCGAAATTCGATGGACAAGATACGTCACCTAAATTGCAGCTCAAGTTCTGTGATCTCTGGAATCAAATTGTTCTCAAAGCGCAAAACGACGACGATCAGGAGATGGCTTGCTTTATCCTCAAACTGATAAGCCACGTTCACGCTGCCCTACATCACGATTCTCCCCCAGCACGCTTCCCCCTCTCCGATGATGATCGGGATGACATTCTGCAGGAGCCATCCTCGTATACAGTGTGCAACGCCGCTGGTCGTATTCACCACAACTCTGCCTCCACAACATTTATTCGCACAGTCCCACATGATAACGCTGCACCAGTATCTGCTTTTCTTGGTAGTCGCGATGTGCCTCCCTCGTCCGTACCTGCCCGACCTCACGTCGTCAAAAGTCGTATGGATGTGCCACCACTTGACAATTTCCGCCTCGCTCGTCAGACAACTATTGAGCCCCTCCGCATTCCTGTTACCTCGCCAGCTCCAGCAACCCCTAGTGACATACGAGACCTTGCCACAACAGCGCCCCGCTCCTCTCTCGAAACTTTGACATCCGCGCCTCCACTTTCCTCCACTTCCCCGCCCGCTGCCGTCACCGTTGTCCTCCAGCAAAATCCAGACCTCCTGATGCCTCTCGATGGGATAAACATCCTATCTTCGGCTTCTTCTAATCCAGTTCTCGACAATATACTTCCCACAGGTCCCCGGCTGGCTTCACGCTCGCCTATTACTCACTCTGACCTCTCACCGTCTCGCCCAGAATCTCATCGCTCAATAATAGTTACTACTTCTCCCAGCGCTTCTCCAGGGCCGACTTCTGCACCTGATCGGGGTGTTACTGCCGAGGAGCCTGAAGCCTGGTTTACCCAAGGAAAAGGACGCTCTTGACCGGGTGATCATCCTACCATGATCCCCGTCACTGTGATCGGTTACTGACTTGGACGTAGTTGATCGCGCGTTGTTCACTGTAGGAACATAGGCCGGACTGTAACGAAGATCATCCCTGTATCCCTCACATTACCGATATGATATCGTTATTTAAATTTATATATTTCAAACCATATGATGTCGTTAACAGTAAGGCGAAATAGGTGTGAACTTGAGCAGAGCGGGGAGACGTAAGTGAGGGGTGTCAACGTTCCTCCTGACCCTCTGTGGGCTGATGAGAGTACCTATTGATAGTACGTCAGTGACACGAAAGCCGCTGCGCGCACCTGGGTAGCCATCTCTATCTCTGGGTTACCGTCGATGACTCTGCTTAGATCGCGGATACGGTGGTGTCTACGTATCCATCCCGCCAAGTCTGCTGGTCTTCTCGCCTCCTACATGGGAAGACTCAACGAAGCAAGGTGACTATGTCGAACACAGCAAGCTATATCGTTTGGGACGAGGGGTTCGCGAGTGGGGTTTGTGGTAGTAGTCTGTGTCTCTGCACAAAGGGTGAAGCGGCCAGCAGGTGAAGTGAGGAGAGGGCATATCAACGCCGAAAACGCCTTCAATCTACCTTGCGAGATGGCAGTGAGACGAGAGGAACAAGGGGCAAAACTTTGGCACGGTCCACTGAAAGTGCCCGTGCCTCTTGACATCCTCAAATACGTCAGAGTAGACCTCTCTCTGCCACACGACTCTGTCACACGATATTGAAACCTTCAACCGTAAGCCTCTATCCACTCAATCGAATATAAAGTGCACGTTCCGGTTCTGGACTGCGCAAGGACATGTACCCTGCGAGGTTGGCGATCTGTTCTTCGCCTTGAATAATTGCACGTACCAGGCGTTCAGGAATCAGGAGTACCCTCCCGCTCCCGAACGCCATTCGCATGACGAGCAAAATATCGTGTAACGCACCCGCCCTCAATATCATACCTAACTCCATTTTTACAAGATACAGATAGTGTGGCGAAATAAGTGGGAAACGAGAGACGTGTTAGAGAGAGCGAGCGACGAAGTGAAATGAAAAACGGGGACGGCGCCTCCGGGCCGGACCAGTTTTTCAACTTGACTGTGACCGTTAAGATGATCAAGAAACGCACAAGACCGCAACCCCGCATCCGCGAGCCTTCACCCGACCCCTCTGATTCCGATGCCCAGAAGCAACCCAATAACGACGAAGAAGTCGAACTCCCGTATGTTCCCAGCTCACTTCCCCAGCACTTTTTTATTATTATTATCGTTGTCTCCGCCTAACGCGCTCCCGAGTGCCACAGTGTCGCCGAGCTCCTCGAGCTTCGCAAATTTCGTCGTGCGCGACAGGGAATCGATGCTACAAAATTGACCAAAGGCGATGGCAAGAAGAAACGGCGACGCAAGCCCGAGGAGGATGCGGATATGCCTGAGGGCGGGCTTCAGCCTGGTGCGCAGGTATCGGACGATGACTCGGACTCCGAGTGCGTTTTTTTTCGTGCTTTTCCTGCTCGTGTGTGTTGCTCATGATGCTTATCAGAGATCCAGGCGACAAAACGGCCAAGATGCGGCGCGCTGTACGCGCTAACAACTTTACACAACAGACGAACGCACTTGATGTAGACAAGCATATGTATGCTTTTCTTTCTTCTACCTTATTTTCGAGAGAGACCTCATATCATACAGGTTGGCATACATCGAGGAAAATATGAAGCTCCGTCGCGGGCGCGCCCAGCAGTCGAACGACTCTAATTCGGATTCAGCTCCTGGAGGAAGTACGCAAGAGGACCTTTTCAACAATCTGGACCCTCGATACAAGGTCGAGCGTAAGCCCGGTGAGGAGGGAAGCGTCACCAACTCGCTGTCGATGCTCACCGCTATACCTGAGGTCGACCTCGGCATGGAGTGCGCCTCCTTTATCTTCTCTCTTCGTTTCTCATACTAACTTTGAATTAGCACACGGCTGCGGAATATTGAGGAGACGGAGAAAGCCAAGCTCTCGCTATCGCATGGTCGTTCGCGCGACCGTAAACAGCCTGACGACGAGGCTCATCTCGTCGCGACTCGGTGTACGTTGTCTTTCTCTCCCCTCGATAAACATAGACTCAGTGCATCTCGCAGTCTATCGACCGTCTTTGCGTGCCAAATCCGATGCTGATATCATCCGCGACGCAAGACGCGAGGCGCTCGGGCTCCCGCCGGCGGTCGAAGAGGAAGATCGCGCACGAGGCCCGCGGATGGCGACAGATGAGATGGTGATGGAGCGGTTCAAGAAGCGTATGCGTAAATGAGGCCCGTACGAGTTCCTTCTTTGCGTCCCCTCCGCGTCTGTTGTAATTCTGTCACCGTTTTGCGAACGCTATCTATCCTACAACTTGGAGGTTATCAATAACGATTGATGCCAGTCATGCGAAAACAGAAAGGCTTCGCATCTTGACATGGCATACAGTAAAGCAAAAACAGGTCATCTCAGGAGCGGTGCCGGCGCCAAATTCCACGCAGGCACCCCGTCCCTTCATCTTACCAAAATCAGGCGTCTCAGGTCTGACACAGCCTGGACCGCCCCTTCCTCCCCCGATCAAACCATCGCGCAAACTCCGCTGGGAAACGAATGTCTCCTGGAGACCTGGCCGAGCCCACCTTGTTGGGCATCGAGACAGGCCTCAGCTATATCTCATCGCGTTCAGCAGCGCGGCGAAAATTGATGCGTCTGCGGACGTGCCGCTTGCCAGCACCAGTCTGGAATTTTTAGCGTTCAGGCTCATGAGCTCAGACTGTCGCGGTCTGACTTGTACTAGGATTCTCATCTTAGCTCAGAGCCGCCGCCACCAATTTTACTATATAAATAACTCTTAGTAGTCCATGTAGAGATACCTTCGCTATACACAACACAAAACAGTGGACTGCGTGTAGTACTAAAGTCCAGGAACGAGCGGTTAATCCGATGAAAAGATAGTGCAAGGAAAGTAGTCCGGGTAGTAACAAAGATCAAGTAAACCAATGTGCAAATGGAGTTCAGGTGTCCGTCATAGAGCCCAACGAAAACAAACGAATGTTACTATCTGCGACCCCATGAAATGCGAAAGCAGGAGTTGTTGCGGGTACGTGAGCGCCTTGTCTACTTACTCAGCAACTTGAGATTGATTGAGATGCTGGCTACGAGACTAAGTAGAGCCTCTAGAGGAGTCAGCAAACCACCCAATGTATCCGGGGCCGGGAGATTATTTTGGCTCAGGATAGTCTTCAGCTTGCCAAAATTGGGCGTCCCAAGGCCCGTCACGGGGTCCCAACCCGGCACGGCCTGTCCAAACAACATGAGTCGCGTGCGTGCACTAGGCTGAGAAGGAAAACGCACGGAGAAACCTTGAGTACCGCATCCTGGCGCATTCCCACTCGTAATGTCATTCAAGCCAGGCGTGCCAATGCCGTACAGCATAGGATTGAGGAAGCCAAGGGGAGGCTTTCCCGCAGCGAGCTGCGCGTCGTTCAAAAGAGTAACCATGCCTGCGAATGTCGGTGCGGAAGCGGAGGTTCCCCCGATCAACGCTGGCCCACCCTGGTAGAAAATGATGAAATTATCGGACTGGGCAGAGACATCCGGATAGGCCTGTCCGAATCACCAATCGACTATGTCAGACTGTCTAGTGACAGATAGTGGGGAAATAGACGTACGCGGCCGAGGCTATATATAGCTGAGTAAGAGATGTCCCGAATGAAGTAATAGAGTAACGCTTACGGGTTGTATAATCCTGCGTATTCGCCAGGGGGAAGACTGGCGAGGTAAGCACTGACGGCCGTATTCTGGTAAGTTGGGCGCGCAAACTTTGGGTGGCCATTTTAGCATGAATTGGATGAGCCAAACCGCAATTACGAAAGAGCTTACATAATTGCTAAAACCTCCTCCAGAAAAACTCGATGCAACCTCAGGAATGCCGGTCGTTCCGCCCACTGAAGTAACGCTTCACGACCACGCAGTGGTAAGGGAGAAAAATAAGTGGGACAGTATGATGTGACGCACTAGGGACAGCTCGCTGGGAACGCAGGTAAGAACTCGACTCGATTCAGGCCGTCATTCGAGAAGCACTGCTGAGTCTTACGATCCGGGTTGTTGTCGCCCGCACCGAAATCACCCGATGCAAAGATGATCGACACGCCACGGCTACCTGTATAGGACTTTAGCTCGACTTTGAGAATATTTCCCGAGAAAGGGCTCACTGAGCTGCCCGAATTCCTGGCAAACACGCACCGCGTAGCTTTCCGGCACTAAATGGGATAGACGTCAGTCTCGATCATATTTACTCAAAGCAACACTACCGCCATATATCGACGGATAGGTGTTGTCATTACCTGTCTGTTCATTATCTCCATAGCTCGTCGTAATGGTCGGTGGGAGCGCCTTGTTAGGGACGGTCGACATATATTGCAGCCACTGGGAAGCCATACCAATTGCTGACGTCAACACAAGCACCATATGTGGAAGAGATAACTGTCACCTACATTATCGTATGGCTCATTCGAATTGCTTGTCGTCGTATCATCCGGGATGAAGGGTGGGCTACCGCCAGTCGAGTAGAACGTCCCAGGTGTCGGATAGGTGAGACCAAAAGCGAACTGAGTGTCCAGATCGGCTTCTGGGCCGGCCTCATAGATAATTTGGCTGTTCTCACCACCTGAAAATCACATCCCCAGGAATAAGTGCCAGGAAATGACCCTGAGCGCATGTGCATAGGACACGTACCATTAATCAGGACAGTATTGAACGAAGAATTGACTGCATTTGGACACTCCCAAGAGTAGAAATCCTGCAAATCTGCCACGTTCGCGAACTGATCCAGATAGCCAGTGACCCCAATCGAGTTCTTGTTCGTCGCAGCTGGCGTATACCCGGAAGCGTTGTAGAGCTGAAGGAGGCAAGAGACCGTGATCAACTCGGAACAGTTGAAGCCAAAGTACTGATCCGTAAGTACGGGAGAACTAGAATTTGCAGGAGGAATTTTAGGGGGAGGAGAACCAAGGGAGACGTTGACGCTGAGAAGAGGAAGTATTACGCTAATGTTAGCGAAGTGGAAGGTGGTGCCCATCGGCTTCGAGCGCGCAAAGTACGTCGTGGGCTGTACAAGATCGATGTGCGAGTGCAAGTGCTCCGGGAGACTGTACTGCGTCGTGCGAATGAGGACATCGCCGTCGACAGCATGCTTCCACATATGGAATTCCTATACGCAACAAGCGAATCGAGACGTCAGAACGGGAGTACCAGATAGAAAGAGAAAAACTCACTGTGTCGAGCATCTCCTCCGCAACCATGACGGGCACATTAACCGTGATCCAGTCACCTGCTGGTGAACGCCTGATTTCCTCTTTCTTGATGCCATACTGAATCAACCACGCGTCGACAGCATCGACGCTATGAGAAGGGGGCTTGACGAGCTCCTCAACTTGCTCCTTCAGAAGATGCTGGCCATACCGCGCGTGAGATGGATCACTGGTTTCGTAGAGGTGGTGCTCGAGCTCTTTGAAACGCGTCTGGGGAAGCGCAATTCGCAAGGGGATTGACTGCCAGGGCAGTGCGCGGCCAAGGTCGATCCAGTTACGTGGGGG
Source organism: Lactarius quietus (assembly GCA_015025155.1). NCBI lineage: Eukaryota > Fungi > Basidiomycota > Agaricomycetes > Russulales > Russulaceae > Lactarius > Lactarius quietus. The sequence goes on along the minus strand of WITN01000168.1, from coordinate 115,024 downwards.
CGGGACGGACTCTTTCAGTTTCGGGGTGCCCGCGTCAGGGTGGGAAGTACCAGGAGCGGCGAAGGATTGAAGGGTGCCAAGGACCAAGGCAACGAAAACGAGCGAGTAAGAAAAGAATGGACGCATTTCTGCGATGCAGACACAGGGACCGTCGTGCGTTGGGGAAAATAAAAGACAGCAGAGGTCGCCGTGTTATAAGTGCCAACCAAGCGCCTTGGTCGTCCTGAGCCCTGAATGAATCCGGCATGGTCCGAGACATTTCATGAGAAATCATGCAAGGCGAGTAAGAGATGGAAGTGATGCATAGAATAGACATAAGCCAAGCCACCATCGCTGAGTGCATTTTAGGGGCATGCCAGTCTCGTACCTGCCGCTCTGGAGGATGTGTGCAAGCAAGGATGGCGAGGGCACGAGGGAAGGCGGCAGTATTGGATGAGGAGAAATAAAGTTTTTATGCCGAGATGCCGCCACTTGCACCCATGGGCGCTAACTGAGACTGTGCCTGCCTTTATATTCCATCCACCGTCACGACGCAAGTTCTGTACAGTTTCTACTGTAACATGTAAAATGCGGGTCCTCAGACAGACGTATTAAAGCACGGGTGATCACAGTGTGATCATTCGATCATGAATGATGCCGTGAAAGGGCACAACATGGAATGTTTGGTGTGTCTTGGCTATTTCCTGACCAACCAATCAGGGCATTTACACTTCCTGTCAAGGCTTTATGATTGGTTGCTGTAAGTTCCTGGAGGTAGACTTGAGGAAGTGTCGCAGCGAGGCCTCATTCTGATGAGAATACACTCCGAGTCCCTGGTGCACCTAGTCAATTCACAACGTTTGTAGTTATATTCCTCCCAGCACATAATTTGGTGTGCAAAAGTGATTTCGCTTCCTACTGGCAATTGGCAATCCTTGTCAAAGAAATATTTTCGTGCTAGTGAGCTTGTGGGACAGGTTGTGGGAAGCATTGGCCACGGTAGAAGAAAGACACACCGGAGGGAAGGGACGTAACAACCGGCAGAAACCTTTTGAGTGTCTAAACCCGAAGAGGTGTTTCTCTTTCGAAATACCACGCCTGGGAAATGTCTAAGGGAGTATAATTAACTTACTAATCGTGGCGGTAAGCTAGTAAAACGATATAATCAAATCTTGAAAACCCATCATCCTTGTCTATGATAACTAGAGAAACAACAGTGATGCGTAGAGGAAATACTCAATGCCTGGATTCGGCCTGCCAACTTGGCAATCATGTCCTGTGTTTTGAAGGGGCTGAGTCCCGGCGCCTGGTACCAGAGTCCAACATCTCGTCCATTCGTAAGGAGGGCCCGTATCACAAAGACATCCTTCGGACGGAGGTCTCCACAGCTGGCCCAAAATGCGCCCATCGTGATCGAGAGCGGAATAATTGAACTGGATGGCCTAACTTGGGTGGAATGGATCACTAATCTCGGCGAGGCGCTGCTCGAGCTCAGAGAAGCGCAACTGGGGAAGGCCGATGCGCAGCAGCATGACGTGGGAAGACGATGCGCGACCTAGATTAATTGACCCAGTTACGTGGGGGCTCAATTAAATGGCCTGGCGCAGTCTGAGAGCGCCGGTCGAGTAGGAGGAGACGCGGGGTAAGGGGGGCGGAACGAGAAAACGGAAAGGAGGTTGATGTGCGCATGTTGACAAGGTTGTGCTCAGCACGCTAACGGCTAGTAAAGCTGCCCTTACTGTAGTGAAAATATCAGGGTTATATACGTCGACTATGAAGTTTATATGCGGCCCTAAGCGTCAGAAGCACTTATTCTATAGGTGGATGGAAGACAGGACGGAAGATACTTGCGATCGAGTCTCATCTCATCTGCAAAGGTTGTCTGGTTTGGATTGAAGAAGACTTTTCGGATTGCAGCGCGTCTTCCGGTTAACGATCAACTTTCCCGTGACCGTAGGCCTAACATTCCTCGACGTGCCACGAACAAGAAATACCCTCTCTGAGCTCCAAGTGCCCCCTTGGCCGACCCGGAAACTTGAAGGACGACAGGACACTGCCAGTGCGTGCAGTGGTGCTTGCTAAAAAGAGAACCGAGAACCATGCGGTACGTTTTCTCTTGGCCGGTCTTACCCGAGAACGTGCGCAGCGAGCTACTGTAATGCTGTTACAGTAACTTACTGTACTCTGTAGTGATGGTTATTCGCAGACTCGCCAAAGCGCCGAGTACTTTTTTACATTCACCCGACCTTTCAGGACAAAACCTGAAGCTCTTACATACCGTTTGTGCGCTATATATGCAGAGTCGCTCAGAGCCCATTACAGTGCAGTGTATTTGACGCAATCAAAGTTCAGTCTTACAATCCTGTAAAGGACTACCACAGACCAGAAGTGCGCAGAGTGCCAGGGCGGGCACAGCGACTACGCTCCGAGCTGTGCTCCTCTGCCATGCCCCTTCAGCACGACAGCCATCATACGTGAGCCTGCTCGAAGAGTCATGTCCTGCCTGGAGTGCGCTGCCTCTCGCCGAGACCAACAACGATTCAAGGCATGCCGCAGACGCTAGCTGTGCCCAGCACAGACCGTCGCCGTCATCGTCCTCACGATGGGTTACTTACGATGGTAACGGTGATCTAATGCACGTGACGCGAGGCTCTTACTGTCGGTTTCTGGGCTCATTTACCTTCATATTCTTCATAGAGACACAGGCAGCCACTGGTCACCAATCTAGGCGGCTCCCAGAGGTTTCAGGCTCTGAAATATCTCTCAATCTTCTTGAAAAATGGCTTATAGTTCCAGATACATTGAAACTGGCATTGACGCCGAGACTTTACTATTTTTTGTCAGAGGTGTACTCTGTGACATCGGAATGTCTCCATTGCCACACGATGCATGATACATAAGTGACGCTTGTCCAGCGGTACGTTCCACAATAGAAATAAATTACACAGCCTCATGTTTAGACCCTCCTCGCCTTTCTACGGCCGACAGTCACAGAGACGCTTTTCGGTTTTACCGAACTGCTCCCCTAACCTCTGAACATCAACCCCAAGATCCCAATGAAACGGGAATGCCAATTTGCACATGGGCTTGCACGTCGATCGCCTTCTCGACGGCCATCTGTCAAATAATCTTGTTAGCATATATTCAAGGTGCCAGTATCGTGTTCACAAAGTACCTGGATCATCCGCAGCGCTTCGCCTACCCGGCTGCAGTACAGCCTCGCTTGCCTGACGCGAGTAAGAAAGTATTTGTCTTCGAAGCCGTATCGGAGGTCTCCGGAGCTATCGATGACGTCTCTGCATTAGAACACTTCGTGGGCCGCCAAAAGGAGGAGGCCACCTACTACGTGAGCAAATCTTGAGCCAAAATGCGATCATATCGGTCCATCCTGGCTTGATATCCTTCGTACAACGCTTGTGCTTGTTGTAGCTGTCGATCGCTGTACTTCACTTTTTTTGCGGGTTCCAAGACAGGGACCATTGTGTTGGACGAAACTGTTGTATGCCAGTAGGACGAGGAACTTGAATCGTAGAGTGAATTATATGTCCTATATATATGCGCGAGAGCCAGTGCCGTGCCATTCCGTACTGTGGGTGGTCGTTATATAAGAGGCTGTGATACGGTAATGAGCGTTGAATGACCATTTCGAGCGGAAATGAGGCTTCGTGCCAACTCCACAAGGCTCAGCGGTGGCGGTATATCGTCGACCGATTGACTAGGTATGTTCTAACGCGTTCTAAGCTCTCAGATGATCGGCGTTGGACATCCTCCTTGCTTGCTCAATACAAATTCGACGCATCTCCGGTGAGGCAGTGCTTAAGCAACGGGTGTCCGGGCCGGGGATTAAACGATCGATTATTGAAACGACCGATCGACGAAGCATGAGGAGAGCACGACACAAGAGATGACCTGGAGCCACAGCGTCAATCGAAGCTGTGAAGCCTAGTCCTGCACTCGTCCAACCGCAGGGCACGTCAACGGTCCACTACGTGCCTTCAATATTGAGTTACAGAGTGGAACTGGGAGGAGAGTACTCCGAATCACAAAGGCAGTTTGTGAGACACCGCGGGGTCGTGTAAAACGATAGAAATGTGGTGATAACAGGTAAGTTATATTATCGCGGCGATGCACCATACCATCTCCTGCACGAAAATGCGGCCTGACACCGTCCCAATGTCATTGGAACAGAGTCGAAATCCCATAATTTGTTGTTTTGTAGTGACACATTCCAAAACATACGACGCGGGGTGAGAGTGCCAGTCAGATCATGGCCAGATTCTAATTCTATCGTAATGAAGGCACCGCGCCAATAATAGATCCGCGCGCATTTTTCTGTAACGCAGTACTGGATGTTGTCGGTGTATATCGGCTCAGCTGGCGACGACGGTGCGTCGGTGAAGCACGAGGTTCACTAGCGTAAACGTGGCTAAAGACGATTCATACGTCGGGGCGTAACTGGCCTGTTCTACTAGCAATGCTGTCCCGGGACGAAGACGATCGCAATAAATAAGTAGAAAGACCGATGGGAAATAAGATCTGGCTACTACATGAGTACTGGGAAACTTCTGTTGTAGAGGCAGTATCAGTGCCGGGGCTGTCCCGGTAGAATTAGTAGGCTCACAACACCCGGTGAACACAACGCCGGAATCAAATATTCCAGTCCAACTATCGACCTGTATGCTGCAACTCCTATTGAATGACCAGTCGTGCTCGGTGATGTTGCGTCGTGGAGTGAGGCATAGCACAGGCCTAGTCATCGCCGCCACACGATAGGCCAAGTGTACAGCTACGGAGCAAATCATGAACACGCATTTTTCACTAGGCACGAGAGGCGGTGTGATGTGGACAGTGGAAGGCCAGTGCGTGACTCCAAAAAGTGTAGAATGGGAAATAGAGGTGGCTGAGATACTGTACTCGACCCGGAGTTGGACTCGGACAGTTTGTGACGACGCTGCGAAGAATTGACGCGATCTCTGCCTAGAGCGAAGGAGAGAGGAAGGGTCAGAATCACGACAAAAATAATGATACAGTCGACTAGCTCATAACGCATAAGCTACTAATGCATAAATCTCATACTGTATAGCTTTTGGCTGGAACCACAGTAGGTTTGCAGAGAAATTGATTTATAATGCATATCGTATACTGTATAGGCTAGATCTCTGATATATACAGTATGACGGGCGCTTTTTTGGTGGCAACATGGGGATGAGCAACATTTTTAGTGAACAATGCAACCCATTGATGGTATTTTTGGGTGTTTCAACTGTCTTCTGAGCCTATCCATGCCCAAAGAGGGGTCTACTCGAAAAGTTCGTGAAAAGCCAGCACCCTACATTCACAAATCAAAGCCTGTGACCAAGAAGGATGCTTCAAAATCCTCTGCAAAGTCCTCTGTCACTTAAAGCCGTGAAAATCTGACACTTGCAGATTGCTTTACTGTCTTCAAGTTCATTGATGAGCATCCTGGGATCCCCCAAACTCAAGTTGTCAATCATTTCAAGACTTGCAAGGATGGTGCTCTCATTTTCACACAGCCAATGCTTTCCCAAAAACTTGAGCAATGTGCAGAAGTCAAATCATGTGGTGACTCAAATCCGAATGCACTGTCTTCAAAACAACCACACATTGTGACATGCCCTCATGCTAGAGCATGTACTCTGTCTGTGGGTTCTTCACATGGAGGAAGAGAAAGTGATGGTGAATGGGCCCACGTTATGTGAAGCCACAAACCAGTATGGACACTTTGTTCGTGTGTTACACCGCTTTGACTTGATGTCACACATGTCACAAAATGTGACGATTTTCGTACCGTATATATCTCATAATGTATAGGGAAAAGGCCTTCCCAACGCGTATACAGTATGAGCTAGTTGACTGTATCACGCCCTGAGTAGTGCCTCAGCAATGTCGCGCGACGGAGGGCAAGAGGCTCTGCAACGCACATGGTATTTGATATGACTTGGAGCTAGTACATCAAGTTACTATAGAGATGCATCAGTCAAACAAAATCAACCAGCACCACCATGCTCCCTCGTTACCACCTCGAAATGTCAAGGTTAGTAATCCATCGAACACTTTGTATTACGATACAAGGTTAGCAAGGGTAAGTACTCATTCAGGAGACAAAGAGTGTTGTTTCGTGATTTTCAGGTTCAGAAATGAGGATCGAGAAAAAGTGGAGGAAACACTGGCAAGGGGAAACAACAATCGGTCGATTGGGCACCGAAGCAGCGCTACATCCATGAGTGAGACATGCATACCCCATTTGGTAGGCTGCCGTGATTATATAATCATAAGTGATCTCTCCACTACGGTTGGTCGCAAGCCTACTGTATCGATCACGAGCACTAGGTATCATATAATTCGAGGCTAGAAGGTAGCATAGCATAACTGTCCCCTGCTCTGACGATGTGCTATGGCCACCTAGATATCGCCATCGCAACGGGAAATCTCTTAGGTGCATAGGAGCTGCATGCAAAACAAGTTTTCATATTCCCTCGATTCCCGCCTTTCAAGTTTTCGCACCTGCCAGAGCCGACATTTGGAAAGCCTGTCTCCTGGCTCCCAAACGTCAATCAGAAATATGAATGGTGGAGCCATCAGACGACCACTCTGAGTTGGACACTGTAGGCTCGCATATCGATCACCTTTGCCACTGCCGCCTTCCATAAGATCAGCACACATCCGAATGCTATGGTATCAACCACGGTACCTGGATCATCTGCAGCGTATCATTTGCCCAACTGCAGTACAGTCTCGCCTGCTTGATCCGAGACGGTAGGTGCTTCGCTTCCCATCCCCATCTGAGATCGCCGGAGCTTTTGAAGGAGCGTCTTTGTCAGGAAACATCGCTGGCCATCAAAAGGAAGTCACCTACTATGTTAACAAATCCTGAGCCAAATCGCGGTCTTCTGGGCTCATGGCTGCTTGATATCCCTCGTATAGCGCCTGAGCATGTCGTATTTGACGATCACTACGCTCCACCTGTTTTGCGGGACCCATGATAGGCAAGTCGGAGAAGGCCATGATTATGGGAAGAGTTTTGTGTTGTATGGTGGACGAGAATTTGGAGTGAACGACGTTGGGGAACATATATATGAATGCATTGGTGCCAAAGTCAGTGTTGGCGGTGAGTACGGGGGCTGTTGGTGTGATAGATGAAGTGGTGTATCTGACTCGGCGTTCTATATTTTCCGGAAAGGAGGGTAGGGTGCCATTGACAGGTTCCATTCCATTGCAGGACATGAGGCCTGTACAAACTCAGACGCGGACGGAAACCACATTATCGACCGATTTGCTACATTATCATGCACATGCACTAACACGATACAACACCGACCAGGTGACCCATACATCTGCGGTGTGCCTGAGGCGCGTGGAGAAACGTGGGTGATATACTGCGGAACGCAATTGCAAAGGGCGGGGGGAAAGTCCGTAAGATAAAAAGTAAACAGTGTGCGACCAAATGTCATATGCGCACCGGAATTTATAGTTTCCTAAAGTGAGAGGTAAGAGATGGGAGACGCAAACACGAGGCGGCTGGCGTAACATGCACGTGATATCTCTAACTTTTGCTAGGCGCCAGCGACAGAAACGAAACGTTTGCGTTGGAAGTTGGATTTGAAAGAGTAGAGAGGCGATGAGAAGAGACGGTGCACAGAATATATGAAGAAGATTTCTGAAGGACGGGATCGAGGTCGTCTGTGAAGGCCGAAAATGCACAGGGTCCGGATTCTGAACTCTGATGCAAGGTGACATAAACGGTGCGGATGAGGGAAAGGATAAATATCGCATTTGACCGGACGATGGGGCGCTGGCGCTGGTCGTGTATCGAGGCAACGAGCGAATTCCAAAGCTCGCAAAACTCGTGCTGTAGTCCGAGAGCGGCATTTTCTACCTTTAGTTGGCGCGCCACGCACAGCGTATAGCCAAGCGTCGTTCGTGTGGATGGGTCGTTGACATCAGGGTGGGCGATATGTAGTTCCCGTACGAGCTGAACGAGGTTTCGGAGTTGTATGCTGTCGCGCTGTTCGCGATATTCGGCGAAGGTGGACTCCGACCAATGTAACCCTCGCTGTGCTATGCCGGCCCAGCGCTTGTCTTTGTGATAATCTCCGAGGCGGTTGATGGCGACTGCGACTATGCATCTTGCGAGGAAGCGAACGTCCGGATCATCGTCGTCGGTGTGCTTCTCCGCCAGGAGAATGAAGTCGACGCACGTGAAAACGGCGGATCCTATGGAGCGAGGGTATGATAGAAAGTGCGCTGGAGCAGGTAAGAATCGGCCTGGATCGCTTTGATGGAAACCGTGATTCGTTGCTGCCTCGCCGTATCAGAGACGAGACTAGAAGATAACGAATTGTCCATGAATGCGACAATTGCTTTGGGTAATCTGTCCATATTCGACTCTCGGAGGACCTCCGTCGGGTTTTCTACCTGCGACGAGCTATAGAAACCGGGGATGCCGGCCAGAAACTGTTCCATCTGTTGCTCTCGATTCACTGAAGAGAGAAGCGATGACATTGCCCAGGTATCGAGCGTCGAGCTACGAGTTTCAGCAAGCTTCTGTATCTCCTTCACCGTATATATCCACGCCAGCCAGCCAACCTCGGCAGGAGTATTGGTGCCACGATGTAGTCCATCAACCCTACCGCGACGGGTGATGGCTCTGAAAAGTGAGAGCACGAGTAAGGGGATTCTTCTTAAAGAGATGAGGAATCCCGAAAATGGGGTCGAGAACAAACTTTGGGGGTCGGAGTACGGTGTCAAGCTAAATCTTAGATATAATACCACGGGCAAGGTGATGTATAAGATGACAGCCACAAGAACCCAGGGGGCACCGCTGGAGGTCAACGTAATGAGCCCGAGGAGGAAGAAGAAGATGGACTGATGCAAGGCGGCGTGTAAGATGTTGACAGTGCGCTGAAGAACCACCAAAGATCCCTGTTGCGTGATAAAGGCTCGAATACGCGCATTTTTGTGTGGACTGTACAGTGGCTGAGTCATGACCTGGTATCGGCGCACCCACTCTTGGATCAAGGTCGCGAACACGGCAGTAGAAAGGCTCTCCACCAAGCTTGCAAACCAAAACATGTATGTCACAGAGGATAGGGAGACCGGATCCGGGGGCGCCGGTGCCGGTAGAGCGCCGGAACTGTTCGAACTGGCTGCCTGGAGCTGGTAAAGCTGGGCGAGGTAGAAGGCTGAGACGTCTTGAGAGCTCGTCTGAGAAGTTAGATAAGACTGTGACAGGAATCCCCCGACAGTTGCTGAAATTAAACCACTCTATCATAGCGCGAACTAGTGAGCCCTGGCATATTCAATGGGATATTGACTTACAAGGAGCATGATCGCGTTTGCATCCTCCCTCCAATTCTCAGCCAACTTTCCATCACGCTCAGCGGCCATTTCATTATACATGGAAAATAACGCATCGGATCCATCTGTGAAATCGGTCATCATTTGCGCAGGCGAGTTTAAGTTCTGGGTTGGCAGAGGAAGATATTGAGAATCGCCTGAAGCAACTAGCGTCAGCACCGAATTGGCGGCCAAGGCGGAATGGGGATGCTCACTAGCAACATCTGCTTCGTTTGACACGGTACAGGAAGGGGGGAAGGAGAAATGTTCGATATCTGACATCGTAAATGGTAGAAAAGGGGGAGAGTACAACGCGTTGTCCAGACACGGGTGTCAAAAGATATAACTGAAACACAGGCAGAGTCAACGCGCGCGGCCGTGGCCTTTAGCTAGCGCTAGCGCTGCGGCCTGAGGCAAACACGAGAAATTGCAGTAGAGAGCGACTGCCTGCGGTCGTTGCCAAACTCGTCCGACATCAAAAATATGCCTATTCGAGCTGGTTCCCCTGACGCCTACTTCCCTGTACAAAACGGGTCTGGTTCAGGCTCAAGTTGCGGAGTCCCATGCCAAGCCAAAGCCGCAGGAAACCGGTACCCGAAAAGGCAGTGTGTACCTGGCGCGGCAATGACCGGTAATGCTTACCCCGAACCCATGTGTCCCGTCCCATGTCCCAGCTCAGCGCACCCCATCATTGCATGTAAGACATGTAGCGGAAACTACAGAGACATGGGAATGGGTCCCTGTTCGTGTGCATCAGGCCAGGGAGAGATGGTTGACCGATTAAGAAAGCGGTAATTCAGGAGGATGTTTGTCACAGACTGAGAGACCCGTTTGCAATGTTTGCACTTCTAAGCGGGAGAGGCACTGTTGTTTGTAGGCCACCCAACCACAAGCTCCTCCAATTACCAAGGGTAGTTAAGATAGCAAGGCCTCGACCCTATCACGTCCACTTCATTTCGTTTCATTACGAACATGCTCTATCAGAGCCTACACAACGTGGTTTGCTCAACGGCCTCAGCCTTGGACTCATCTGATATTAGAGAGTGGCCTGTGGACAGTAGCGTTGCCAGTACAACCCTCGTTACCTATCCGCCGATTCGTTACGGATCGGCGGTGACACTGAGCCCCATCCTGAGTCGAAATTGTTGAACTTGGGGGAGAGCTACCACTGGTACAGTAGACGAATCATATGGAAATCCTATATAGTTCATTGTACTGCGACACCGGGTACTGTGCACGTACCCTCCTGGAAGGCGCATGCATACATCTTCTCATTCGGCGTAGTTAAGCGGGTCCCTTGAAAGCCTGGTCATGGATGAAAGTCCCTACAGCAATTAGCGAGCGTGTGACCTAGGTGGACCTAGAACCAAACTAGACAACACCTTTTAATGCTGTACAAGCAACCCACTGAAATAGACATGCAGCGTGCTCACCATCTGCTTGATCAACCCAGCAGTCGCACAGGGGGTTCCCCACATTGGAAGTCGTCAAAGACTCGTGCTTGATTTTGATAGTACAACGAAGACGACGGGGATATTACGCCTTAGATTGAGTGTGAAACCTGGTTCATCCCCGTACAGCAGAAGTATCCTGTCAAGCCATTAAGACGTCTTCGTAATAATTGCTTGGGTGAATCTCTGATGACATCAAGTTTGAGGTGGTACATCTGTCTTCTCTCGGCGGTGGCGAAGAGTCCTAGACGGGTGTGATGTGAGCAACACCCCAAAAGCGACCCTACTTTATTCAAAAAGAAGAGGAGGTGTCAGTTTCATTTAAATTGCACCTGGCCTTTAGTAGCGACAACGCCAGCCCGAGTGCACCAGATTGGGTGGTAGTAGGAGAGGTGCATGGAGTAGCATGACAACTACTGTATTGAAAGTAAGCCTAGCAGAGTTTTGAGAGACGCACGCAACGAGGAACTCGTATCCCGACAGCAAGAGCGTACCGTTGAGGAACTCGAATTCAGTCTCACCTCCGAACGAGTGGTAACCGAGTGACAGATACAGTATACGAACAATTCGACCACTAAGCGCTCATGCAGTTCATGGTCATGATGATCATTGTGTTCATCATTGTGAGTAGGTTGCCTCTCACAAAACTCACAGCTCACGAGCTCATCGACTCGTAGAGCCATTTCTTCCACTGGCACGTCCGGAGCCAAGTGCGGCAGCGCAGGCTGGGGTGCGACTGGTGCGAAACGTTCGGCCCGTGTAAGCCGTCTTCCCGTTCCATCAAAGGACAAGCGCTGTCAAGGCTGTCGTGATCAACGCCTCTCTGACCCGCGGCTGATCTGGTAGTGCGGTTGGCTCTTGGACACGAGGATGCGTCGTTTACCCCTTTCTCGTCCCGACCCTACGAACACGAGGATATTTGGTGCACGTGTTTCTCCCATTGAGCTAACGTCTTCTCTTGACTCTCCCCGGCCCCAATAATTCTGTTATCACAGGACAAGCAATTCGAATGCAGATAAAAGTCTCAACTCATCTACTGAAATGGATGACACTTGCACTCAAACATCGTCTCTGGTTCAGTAATTCGTGAGTGTTCCGACAGATCGCAGACCTCTAAGCTGAGGATGACAGACTCGTTTCGTACCCGAATACTGGGAAGCTGCCGTTGAACTCCCGACGGAACTCCTTCGCGATATCTTCCTCCTCCTCTGCGGAGAAGACTTTCCGCTGACTAGCAAAGGCCCCCGACATGGATTTCTATTACCCATGTGTGTCGGCGCTGGCGAGTGGTGGCCCTCGGTTTCCAACAGCTTTGGTCGACTGTCACTCCAAACCTATCTCCAAAATGGGTTCTTGCGTTCCTAAAGAGGTCCTCACACAGACCCCTACACGTTTTCCTCAATGTTGGCTCTGTTCATAAAAGGCCTCTGCGAAAACGAGTCAGGCTTTCCAAGAAGCCTCGTTCCGCCGCGACTATATCCCCCTTGCCAGACCAAACCGTACGGAAGGTCCTCTCTCATGCACCGCGCATTCAAGAACTCCAAGTCCTAGGAAAGGGGGAAGACGTGATCCGGGTGTTGAAATCGCTCGACAAACCAACTCCCCTCGACTCACTGTCGATTCGTGTTGTGGACGGATGCAGCCGCGATATCTCTCGCAACGAAGCTTCCCTCACACTCCCCCAAGTCTTTCTCGGAGGTAACGCATGCCAACTGCGCCATCTTCATTGTTGGTCTGGTCTCCATCTTACATTCCCTCCTTGGCTCCTCGGGTCTATCTCCGATTTGACCGTGTCGATGGACTTCTCCCTCGAGAGATTGTTCGTTGTACTCCGTCAGACGCCTCAGCTGAAAAACTTGAGGATCTCTTCCCCCTTATCACGTTTCCGCCAGCCCGACCGTGCCCTCACCCCTGTCCCTCTGACACGCCTGTCATCTCTAATCTTGGAAACTAATTCTTTGGGCCTATTCATCGCGATCTCAACTAGTCTCTTGCTTCCCCCTAACGTTCGCAGACATTTTACTCTTACACTTACCCCAAACAGCATCGCTGGGCGCTTGTGGAATAGTTTTCTTACGTCACTCAAGGCGATAATTACCATTACACCTCGCGGCTTACATTGGATTCACTTCAAACGGCAGCGTGGGACCACCTATTTTTACACGTGGACAACGCCAGTAGAGTCGCTGCTCTTCCCGTCACCATGGCCACCGTCGGACGACTTCCTTAGCTTACAAGTTCTCTGTCCTGGTTTCGGTTGTCATTCCCTGAACTCACCTCCCTACCATGATCCGAGCTTTCACCGCCTTCAAGAACTATGCGTCTTTTTAGGCCGGGAGACCGTGAAGGAGCTGTCGGTGGAGTACGAGAAGGAAAGCCGTGGCTCTAATCGGTTTCAAATTTCGCACCGCTGCTGGCGGACCCTGTTCTCCGGACTACCCAATGTCACCACGCTACGCTTCGGAGATGGAGCGGCGGATCTCCTTATCAGCGCCTCCTGCGGCAGTCTCGCGTCCCCCACGAAACTAGGCCGTCGTCATTTTCCCAATCTGCGAAAACTGCAAGTTACGCACGGCTTCTTGAGTGCCCGTACGTTGTGCAAATGGATACAATACGTCACAGCACCGCCCGGGAACAGGCGCCACCGCGAGCTCAGGAAGCATGTGCAAGCCCTCCTGGTGAGGCAGCACTCGACTCGTGCCTTCCGGCGGGGCATCGATGAAGCCGACCTCTTGGACGTAACGGAGAGTCTACTGATATTCTTGCTTCATTGGAGATCAAGGAAAGTGTGGGTTTCGGAGCTGGCCTCCCAGAACGCGGGTGGGACGAGCCCGACTGCTTGAGATATTGCAGAAGCTGCTACAGATGCTCGACTGGGACGTTGTACTAGATACAGATTCTCCAAGCCCATAATATTGTATAGGTTCGCTCTCGCGTATTTGATTCGCTCTCGTTATGGACGTTCAGTTCATCTTGGTTCTCTAATTTACACGACTACAGTAGGTTAACGCAGACGTAGCAATGCCTCATTAAGAGGTCCATAATTGTAAGCACTCTAGTAGCAGTCTTACAGATAATCAAACCGTCTATTTAGTAGCCCCGCCGTAAGAGGAAAAAAAGGCCGGCTCTGGAACGGTAGTGAAATGCACCTAGATGCGTTCCTGACTCAGATCGCTATGACCTAGCCTTTTTGCTTGCCTGTGGCTGAGGGCATTGGCGGGCCCACCCCGATTGGTCGTGAACAAAAGAGCTGAAACCTGACTAGGCCTGATATCATCGATAGTTTCGCGCATGGGAAATTCGTGACGAAGAGCGAAGAAGGCAGCGGTGAGAGTCGGACTCGGACAGCCTGAGAGAAATAGGATGATCACCCGCCACAAACTCTGCAACTCTGCAGTGGCTGGCAAGCAAGAAGAAAAATAAAACCAGATGGGGCCCCGAAATCACGGATCTAGCGACTAGTCCCATTGGGTTGACATCAGGTCGACATGCCTTTCCGAGTCGCTACCACGGGTGCAGGTACTCTGTATTTGTTGAGCAATTAATACACTAATGATCGTGGCGGTCGACATCATGACTTTGAACATAGTACATCAGCACCAATATATATACTGTGTCTCCCAACGAACAGCACGAAGACGGGTGGTTCTGATAGAGATGCAACTTGGTTCCGCCGCCCATCAATCAATTTGCAATCAGGTGAGACAGGTATTCGGCAGACACCGCCACCCGCCAAATCACTCAACCCGTTTCGCGGTTTTTTCAACTCCCAGGCCCAGTCCTCAGGCTAGGCCCATACAGGTACTACGTACCGTACTTAGCAAGTACTCCAGATGCTATCATGACGTCACCTCCACAGCAGCAATGATGTCGAAGTCCATCCCAGGCTGCCCCATATTCACACCAGCGGTATCATATCCGGCGGATGTCGTTACTGGAGAACGTAGTGCGTGTTTGGTGTCATTGCGTTTGTGACCATATGACAACATTTTAATGTGCCTCATCGTCCTGACTGACCATTACGGCTGAGTCTGATTGGATTGATGGAAAGAGAAAGGATTTACAACACAAGCACATGGCCATGCAGAGACATAATAAAACCATATATCGCCCACCCAAATGTGGCGACAATCTTGACTGACAGACGTTGGTACATTTGTGGCGCACTGAATTGACTGCCCTAGAAATGATTTGCCCTGCCTGTCATACAGTATAGCTCTGGGCAAACTTCTGCCAAGTGACAGCGATGATTGTAGAACAGCTTACGTCCTAGATGGAGAAGTACCTCTGCGCGAACGACCTCAAACGTGCCGCACATCTTGCAAATACGCCCTCAAGACGCAAAACGTCACTGGAATGCGCGCTTCGCTCTACCTCGCTTGACACGCAACGAGGCCGCAGTTCCCTCAACTTGGCGAACCGCAAAGACCCTCGGAGGCCTTTCCGGGAATATAGTAGAAAGGAAATGGGAAGCAAGGGTCAGATGATATAAATATACAAAGCGAGGTGCTGTATAGGGTTCTTTGCCCCGAGGCGCACGGTAGAAGAAACCAAAATAGATAGTGCGAAACTACGACTTAATTGACTTTGCGAGCTGCTCCCCCGCTCCCGTGGATTTATCACTTTTGGTCATCACGACCATCATGATCAGATGGTGCCCAAAGCCACACTTGCGCCGAGCGAGCCCGCGAGGGCGTTGATGAACGTTGAGCTGCCGCCTCCTCCTCCCTGCTCTCCGAGCTTGTGATTGCTCTGCATGATCACGACGGCGACGATGGCCGCCTCGAGCAGGCCTGGGACGATGAGTGACTCCTGGAAAGCCTCGATCTCGACTACGCCTGTTGGGTCGCGCCAGATGAGGATATGGGAGCCTGGCCGGTCTGCAGGCTCCAGCTACATGGCACACATATCAGCAGATGCTTCAGAGAGAAGAGAACACAGGTGAAGACGGGAGAGAGAAAGACGTACATAGACCGTCTCGTCGCGTGTGACCCAGTGATATTCCTGGCCAGCATGATGGAGGATACGAATCCTACAAAAATGAAAAGGAGCCGATGGGTCAGCTTGCGAACCGGAAAGCGCTGCGAGTTAGTGCAGGGACGCACTTTTTACTCTTGTCCAACTTGAGCCATTCTTTGCACTGCAGTTTCTTGCCACTGTAGTGCATCACAGGGGTAGAGTGGCCCAGTCCATCACTGCGAGCGTTGAGCCATCGGCCATGCGCACAGTCGTGTGCTTCTTGTCCGACACGACATTGAATGGCATCTTGCCGTACGGGTCCAACACTTGCGAGTTCAGAATCGTCTGCTTCGTGCCGGTGAACTTGAAACAGACAGAGTGTCGCCTCGCGGGTCCACCACCGGGAGGTCCCACAGGCGGTGCGCCACTCCATTGCTGCTGCGGGGGAGCGCCGTACTGGCCTTGGGGGGGAGGTGGCGCGCCATATGGCGGGGCGCCATACTGGCCCTGTGGGTGAGGTGGCGCGCCATAACCCTGTTGAGGCTGGGGCGAATCGTACCGGCCTGGAGGGGGGGCGCCATAGCCTGGAGGAGATGAGGCGGCCTGGTATCCGCCTTGCTGGGGTGGATACCCACCTTGTTGCTGGGCGTAAGGCTGCTGGTTCCAGGCCTGCTGGGGTTGATGAGGGGGCTGCTGGTACCCGCCCTGACCTTGCGGGGCAGCATACGCGGACGACCAATCTTGCTTCTCGTAGCCTGACATGATGTGGGATAGAATCAGATCGATGAGTGTGTGTGTGTGGGTGAATGAGTGATATACGGGGGTCTCAGACAAAGTCTTTTATATCGATTTCGTTGGTGATGATGGATGATTTTGGGCGATCAAGAAAGATGGGGCCGGGTTGATGCGTGAATTCATGAGGCGAAACTCGGGTCTCGCAACAGAATTCTCGTAGCGATGTAGCGAATCAGCAGGGGCGCTTAGGCAGTTTTGCATTTGGCCTCTGGCACAGCAGTTCAAAGTAAGTCACTTATAAGGCGAATGGATTGCGTACGAGCGTGGGGACTAACGTGGGGATCGGCGGTCCACGAGTGAAATCAATCTGGATGTCTGGACACAATAGCTTCGGCGAATAAAAATTCCCCTTTGATCGACTCATACTTACTCGACTTGTACAGTATGACCGCACTGGGGTCTGGGGTTCCTTTAATTTGTCTAATTATTTTTGCAGGGCAAACTGAGCCGAGGAGCAAAGCGGTGCGCCGCCATCTTGATGGAGGCACTGACTTGTCCGGATGTTTCCGTCAGCACAGATGGCCATTCAATATTCAATGTCAGGCCCAAGGAATTATCGCTACGTCCTAGTTTCCCGACTATCACCAGGCTGATGTGATTGAACCCGGCCGTGGCGATTTCAGACCATGCGCCCGTAATTTGACACTGGGTGGAGATGCGTGATGGGAGCCGAATGTGTTCGCATCAAGAAGCATGGAAACAGTTCTTCCAAATATCCCTTCCAATATGCAAACCTGCCAACCGTCTGACATGTAGTCTCGCTCGATGTGGTGACATAGCGACGTCTACTCCCCGCCGGGGAGTATTAGACGTCGCTACAATATGAGTCCCCGCCCGGCTCACAGCGTGCCCGCGAGGAAATGTGGCTGGTATCATGGAGATCCCCGCGGTGCAAACCCACAGCGCTATGACGACATGAAGCCATCCCAACGCTAGTGAACTTTGACGTGCTCAGGCTTCTGTTGGCCCGTGGCCGTCGCCACTCTCCCGTAGGCTGAGGCCTGAGGACTGACCACCTTCGTTGTTATGCTCGCGAGTATAACGGGCCCATTTTACAGTACCTCACGAAGAAAGCGTGGCTCATGACATACAGTACGCGGCCATAGCCGACTCACACGTACAATACATGGTTTAAAACGTGGGGTCCGTGGCCCACATTACGGGATTCTCACCAAGACGAAGCTGTGGGATGTCAGGCATTGTTTACAACTAAGACAGAAGCTGTAAGCAACAGTATAAGGCCCGTGTCCTTCGCGTTACCATAATAGTGTGGCAGATTGGATTGATTGAAGGCTTGAAGTACTAGGAGCACAGGTCACAGAAAAGGTAAGATTAGGTTTCCCGATCTAGAGAGGTATAAAGGCCACTTCAACGACAAGTCCACAACGAATCAGTCTGAGGGTCGAGACGTCACAAGTATAAAAATATGTCATTGTAAAGAAAGACCAAAAACAATGGGCATGGCACCATTGTCGTGCTGTAGCCGCATAATAGTAGGCGGAATAACGGGGAATAAAATCCTCTGGAAGGGAAAGGCGTGGGAACTGCCTAAATGAGCAAACCCTTGACCCTGGTGAAAACCCTGGGCCCAGAAACCCTGTGCCCAGCTGCCCCGTTTTAATCGAACCGCGCTTCTCTTCCCAGCCAACCACTTTCATCTCCCTTTTCCTTTATCAACCACCTCAACTCGACCCACCGTACGTCGTGTCCCCTGCTCTTCTACCCGCTCTACTATTTTCTTATCTACCTCGTTAGCACCTACCGTCTACCGCATCTCTTACTGCGCATATAGTAGGTCTTTCTCTCTGCGACGTTGACTCCGTAGCTAATTGACGCGAATAGATGCCTGAGTCGCGTGAAGATTCTGTTTACCTCGCTAAGCTCGCCGAGCAAGCAGAGCGTTATGAAGGTGCGGTTTTGCGTTGCTTGGTTTTCGCCCGCTCATATGTACCACACAGAGATGGTTGAGAACATGAAGCGCGTAGCTTCGTCTGACCAAGAACTCACCGTCGAGGAGCGCAATCTTCTCTCTGTTGCGTATAAGAACGTCATTGGCGCACGACGTGCATCGTGGCGGATTGTATCGTCCATTGAGCAAAAGGAAGAGTCTAAAGGCAATGAGGCCCAAGTGTCGATGATCAAGGGCTACCGCGAGAAGATCGAGTTGGAGCTCGCGAAGATTTGCGAGGACATTCTTGAGGTCCTTGACAAGCACCTTATTCCCTCGGCCGCGACAGGCGAGTCAAAGGTCTTCTATCACAAGATGTAAGTGCGCTTGGTTACTTGGTTGTATACTCTCTAACTCGATTATTATAGGAAGGGAGACTACCACCGTTATCTTGCTGAGTTCGCCACGGGCGATAAGCGGAAAGACTCAGCAGACAAGTCGCTCGATGCATACAAGGCCGCCTCTGATGTTGCCGTCACTGAGCTTCCTCCAACACACCCGATCCGCCTTGGTCTCGCTCTGAACTTCTCTGTCTTCTACTACGAGATCCTGAATAGTCCCGACCGCGCGTGTCATCTTGCTAAGCAGGCATTTGACGATGCCATTGCTGAACTCGACACACTCTCGGAGGAGAGCTACAAAGATTCCACGCTTATAATGCAGTTGCTCCGGGATAACCTCACGCTATGGACTTCGGACATGCAAGATGCAGGTTTGTAGTCGATTAACTGTGTAATACGCTCGAATTCGCTAACTATGCACTCACAGACAAGCCCGCTGATAAGGATGACGCTGATGCCCCTGCTGAGGATTCGTAAACGTTGGGCGCGCTTACCAGAGATGGCTTTTGTCTAATTTAGTGACAACCCGGCTGTGAAGCACGCTTGCTTTCTTTCTGTCCGCATTTCCTCCCTTTTCACTATACTCGCATCACGCCTCGTCCCTGCCATCCAACGTACTTCCGTCATCCGTAATTTCACTTCTTTTTTGTCGATTATTCACTTATTCTGGTATGTGAGAAGTCTCAAAGTTTGACTCATGAATGCGTGTTTGAGATGAAGTTGTGAGGAATGCTCGAGTCTCAAGCTCGTCGTCATTAGTGGCGTAAAGTGTTTTGTTTGCGCCGGCGTCTGGGGCCATATTACTGTATGCCTGCGTGAAGTTGAACAAGCTCCCGGGCCAGCGCTTGCGATCAACAGATGTCTAGACGATAAGCGCCCAAATGACTCGGATTCGTATTGCTGCATGTACTCCTGTGTTGTATTTCACGCGGTTGCTGGGCCCTCAGAAATTCAGTTGTTTACGACTTAGTGTACCGGCCAAAGAACCAGCAACCCGCAAAGAAGGGAAGAACGTCTCGGAGATTTTGCCGCGGGGTACGGCGGAGGAACTAGTGGCGGCGGCGGTAGTGATCAAAAAACAAAAGTATCTGATGGGATGTTGTATGATAGACATCGCTGTTGTTGTCGCTTTATTATTTCGGAACATGCTGTATCGCTTTTTGCGACAACACAACGGGAGAAGACAATGAGAAAAGTCGTAGCTCTGTCCTACATTCAAGGTCTGAAAATACAAGAAAATTCTATGAATCATACATCGTCGCCGTATCGTCGTTCGGCCCCCGTCAGCGTCTTGAATTGACGCCGACTTACTTGTCCTGTATAAAGCTGGTCTATTAAGAGGTTCCATTGCGCTGACTGGAGTGCCCCACTTTGACATACTTGGATGATGAGTTGATCACGCACCCAACACTCCATATATGGTAGCATGCCCAATCCGGCACAGAAGGAGAACTGGCTCCGGCGATCGCCACCCATCGGAAAACGTGGTCCGAAAAATAGTCGTGTTGCTCAAAATTAAAGGGAATGGCTTCAAATGCGAGGATATAATTGTTTTAAAACAATAAGACGCACGGGAGGGGCAATTTGGAGTGGAGGGGGGATGAGAGAATGAGCGCTTGTTGAGAGTGCGCGGCGGTGGGCCAAGAAGCTCGGGTTTGAGAGTTGGGTTTGCCCTGAGCCTCAAGCGCGGGCTTCTGTAATAGTTGGTCCCAGCGGCACCCGCGCTTACCCCTTTCGGGCCGTGCCTGCGGAGGCAGATCTCACACCCGGTTCACCCCACCTCTGATTCTGTTCTCAAAAAAAATCGGCGAGGAGTATATGTGACGAGAATGGGGGCTACTGAGTGTTATGGCATAATTTTTTGAGTGACTGGAGGGAAATATGAGAGGAAGGGGTAAGAGGGCTGGAGAAGGCGAGGGAAATTGCGAAGTGATTCCCACGCCGAAGCAGTGCCCATCGTGGGTGGTGGCCAAATTCAAGGCCCGCCCGTGCAATCCACACACAGGGCGACGGCTTCGCTTCCTCTTCTACCACGACTCTGCGGTAGCCAACTACACCTGCTACCATTTATTCACTGACCTTTCTCAACTCGCAGGTCTCCTACTATTTTATTCTTGGGTCGCCCTTCTCTTCCTCTTCCTGGCGATATTACCCATGCGTAGGTCCACCCCGGCCCAATCTGTCCGCGGGACTCCCCGTCGTGCACGCACGGCGCTCGCCGATACTACCACGCCCCTCGACAGTCCCACCAGCCTGCCCGTGGCACCCAAACCCCCTACAACGTTTATATCATCTCTCGAAATCCCCGTCCAAGGCGCACTTCCGATCCCACAACCACCTGGCACCGCTAAATCCTCCCCCTTTCTTCCACTTCAGCACCCGCTCCCCCTACCTCCGCAGTCCCTTCCTCCACAGCCGCTGCTGCACAGTCTGGCCGCCGTGCACCGCGCAGGTCAAAGACGGAGGCGCTTGCTGCACTTCAAAGCGCTGCGCATGCGGACGGCGCAGACGATGTGCAGCCTCCAGCGCCGACCTTATTCCAGCCCGACGCCACGCCACTCCCTGCTGCACCGCGCCTCGACATGAGCACCGTGCGCACACCCTCCCACAGCCGTCGTGCACCGAGCTCAGCGCAAGCGTCGCCGAAAGAGCGGCCGTTTGCACTGGAGGACTGCCCGGCGTTCTACCCCACACCCGAAGAGTTCAGGGACCCGATGTCGTACATTCGTACGATTTCACCGGAAGCGCAGGAGTATGGAATCGCAAAGATTGTACCGCCAGAGACGTGGCGTATGCCGTTTGTGACTGACACCGAGGTATGACATTTTATCTCGCCGTTACTTGTTCGGGGGCGGGGGGCGAGGGGGAGAGCATCAAACTCATGAGTTTGTTTTTCTTGCAGAAATTCAGGTTCACGACACGGCTGCAGCGTCTCAACTCTATCGAGGCGTCTTCACGAGCAAAGATCAACTTTTTGGAGCAGTTGTACCGCTTCCATCAGCAGCAGGGTAACACGAGGGTGTCTGTACCCACGATCAATAATAAGCCGATGGACCTGTGGCTGTTGCGCAAGAAGGTGCAGGAGTTGGGTGGCTATGATGCGGTGAGCGACTTGTTCGTGGGCGCCGAAATTTTCTATCGTTTCCTAAACATTTCCTTTTATTCTCTCTATGACGCAGGTCACGAAAGGGAAGAAATGGGCCGATCTCGGCCGTCTCTTGGGCTACAGCGGTATCTCCGGCCTCTCCACGCAGATTAAAAATTCATATACCCGTGTTATTCTCCCGTACGAGCACTGGTGCGAACATGTGCGCGCATCGCCACTCGCCTCTCTCGCTACGGCACCGCGTGGTGACTCGCAACTGCGCACCCATACGAATATGCAGAAGCGCCCGTGGTCTGCAGGTGGTTCTGCCTCTGGAAGGCCTGAGCATGATGATAGCCTGAGTCCTCCCGATAGTCCACTAACGGAATCGTCGAGTCCGCTCTCGGAGCCACCGGATGAATCTGAGGTGAAAGAAGAGCCTGACGAGAGTGCCCCTCGTCGTCGCAGGGGTCGAGCATCGACCGCGTCCGAACAGAAGACCCGTTGGTTACCTCAATTAGTCGGTCCAGGATCGCTGCTGATTTTTCCCTTACCTTCTATTTCGTTATAGCAGGCAGTAAGAAGGCCGCTAATCGGATAGCGGCTACCGAGTCCGCGAAGGACGACGACATGGATTCTTCCGAGGTATGCACGCTACTGATTTATGCTCCCCTTGTCGGGTGTTTTGAGCCGTCATATATTTTCTTGGCGCAGCTCCCTTGTGAAGTATGCCACAAGAACGATAGAGGCGAGGAGATGCTCCTTTGTGACAACTGCGACTGCGGTACGCTTCCAGTTGTGTTTCAGTCCTTCTATCTTATCTATTTTACGTCCCCCCCCCAGGATTTCACATGTTCTGCTTGGACCCTAAGCTTACCACGGTGCCTCGCGGGCAGTGGTTTTGCCCGACTTGCATATTCGGCACCGGGGGCGATTTTGGATTCGACGAAGGAGAGGAACATTCGTTGTCTAGTTTCCAGGCACGCGACCGCGAATTTCGCCGGAGGTGGTTCCAAGCACATACCCCTCAACAAGAGAATGATGACCCAGATGATCCAACCACCAACACGTTCGGTGACGTGCGCGTGACGGAATACGATCTCGAGCGCGAATTTTGGCGCTTGGTGCAATCACCACACGAAACGGTTGAAATCGAGTACGGGGCCGATGTACATTCCACCACACACGGAAGGTAAATTTTTTTTTTCGCTGTCCGTGAAGATGGGGGGAAAGTGCTAAAGTATGATTTTTTTTTTGCGTTGGGCAGTGCCATGCCTACTCTCGAAACACATCCGATGAACCCGTATTCCAAGGATCCGTGGAATCTGAACAACATTCCCATTCTCTCTGACTCGCTTCTTCGTTACATTAAGTCGGATATCTCCGGCATGACGGTGCCGTGGACTTATGTCGGCATGGTGTTCTCCACTTTCTGCTGGCATAATGAGGTATGCGCGTCTCCAATTGATTGCGATTTCCATTGACGTGTTCGGCACTGTAGGACCACTACACCTACTCCGTTAATTACAGTAAGTGTATCACCAGCGTACAAAATCGCGTGTGTGATTCTCTAACCGTCACGTTCCTTGGGACAGTGCACTGGGGTGAAACAAAGACTTGGTATGGAATTCCGGGTGATGACGCCGAAAAATTTGAGGCGGCTATCAAGAAAGAGGCGCCTGATTTGTTTGAGGCGCAGCCAGACCTCCTCTTCCAGCTTGTCACGCTTATGAGCCCGGAACGCCTGACGGACGAGGGTGTACGGGTGTATGCTTGCAACCAGCGTGCTGGAGAACTCGTGATTACGTTCCCTAAGGCTTATCATGCGGGCTTTAACCACGGTGTGCGTTAATTTCCTCTTCCGCGTCTATCGGGCTTCATTATTAACTCCTTCTATTTGTCCGTTTAGTTCAACTTCAACGAGGCTGTCAATTTTGCTCTTCCCGACTGGCTGACGTATGGGCGCCAATGTGTGGAACGGTACAGGGAGCACCGAAAACAGCCAGTGTTTTCACACGACGAGCTGCTTATCACAATCACACAGCAATCTCAGTCAATTGCAACCGCGATTTGGTAAGTGGTGGCGTTTGATGATGTTACAGGAGCGCTCATACAACCTTCGAACGCGCGTTTGACAAAGGCTTAATGACAGCTTGAAGGAGATGACTGACCGTGAGATGGGTGACAGGCTCAGGGCGCGTGCCCTGAAGCTTGGCGAGATTCTGGAAGAAGAAGACCGCCCAGAAGATCAGTATCAGTGCCTCGTGTGCAAAGCGTTCTGTTACCTTTCCCAAGTCACGTGCCATTGCACCAATAAGGTCGCGTGCGTCGACCACGCCCATGCGCTGTGCAGATGCGCGATGGAACAGCGCACGCTCCGCAAGCGTTTCTCCGACGACGAGCTCCTTGAGACGCAAGCCCGCATCGCAGAACGCGCGTCCGTTCCCTCGGCCTGGCAGACGAAGCTGCACAAGGTGCTGGCGGAGAGTGCACGCCCACCTTTGCGTATGTTACGCGCGCTCCTAGCCGAGGGGGATCGCATCAATCACCCACTCCCGGAGCTCGCGAGCGTTCGCAGATGTGTGAACCGCGCCAACGACTGGATCGACGCTGCCAATACCTTCCTCGTGAGAAAGCAAAGCCGAAAGCGCTCGAAGCGACCCAAGGTCCGCCCATCCCTCAACGGCGACGTAACGGCTCAGGCGGAGGACCCTGGCGATCGTCCCGATCGCGGCTTAGACGAGATTTATGCATTGCTAGGCCAGCTCGAGGACCTTGGGTTCGATACGCCGGAGACGGGGATCCTCAAGACGCAAGCGGCCAAGGCGGAGGACATGAAGGCGCGAGCTCGCTCCCTGCTTACTGCGACACCTACAGAACGCGATCGTGAGGCGTATTTGCAGGACTGCGAACGGCTCCTGTTGGAGGGGTCATCTATCAACGTTTTCCTTGACGAACTTGTAGACGTGGAAAAGCTTGTCGCGCGCGAACAGCTAACCAAGGAGCTCGAGAACGAGGCGGCGGACGACAGCGTCTTGACACTGGAGGAGGTCGCGCAATACTTGACCCGTGCACGTGCGTGTAACCTCCCGCAGGACAACAAGCACGTGCGGATGCTCGAGGCGCGTCAGCGCGCAGGGCAGAGTTGGGACGAACGCGCGCGGCATGTGTTGTCGCAGCCGTACAAGACGATCGAGGAGCTTAACGAGTTTGAGGATATCGACCCGAACGTGCCAATCGACTTGACGATTCTGGATAAGATCGCGTCTGCACGCGCCAAGGCGAAGGAATTTGACAAGCAGGCACTAGCGTGGCTCGAGCCAGAGGAAGGTGCACCGCGCCCCCGCGTGCAGGACGTGATGCGTCTCGTCACGCGCGCAGAGAAGGACTTTAGTATCCCTTCAGTACGCCAGCTCAAGCTCAGTGCCGACTTTGCGCTCGATCTCGAGTCGCGATGCGACCAGGTGCTGCACGACCGTTACGACAACAGCGAGGAGGAGGATATCTTTGACACCATGCTCAAGTGGGTCGAGTACGCCAAGCTCCACCTCGGCATCTTTTCGCTGCCGAAGTTCGAGAAACTGGACGAGCAGCTCACTGCCCACTATCGTTGGCTGGAAAACCTCCCCTGGTTCTGCCCGAATCACCGCGAGCCGCACGGCAAGGAACTGTATGATGACGTAATCGCTGCGACGCGCCCGGAGGACGACCTACCCCCAGACGACGAGTTCTTCACCTGCATTTGCCATGATGCGGTGCGCCCTCCGGCCCCAGGTACGATGTCGGATGCCGTGCAGTGCGATCATTGTTTTGCGAGGTTCCACGGCCAGTGCGCACGCGGCGGTGGCTCGTGTCCATTCTGCGATCGTCACCACTGGAACGGGTCGCTACACAAGGAACGCAGCTGGCACTTCTGCTATATGCCGACGATGCTAATGCACGCGCCCGAAATCACCAAGTTCTACTCGGAGGATTGGAAGCAGCTTGAAGTTATCGTGCACCGCGTGGACCGGCTAACGTCTGTCATTGGGCAGTTCTTATCGTTTGCGTCACAGCCGGGTAATCAGCGCAAGGAGTACCTGCCCAAGTGCGTCATTACATGCGCAAGCTGTTCAAGATACAGTTCGCCGTATCGCCGAACCCCGAAGTCTCGTTTGGTCTAGACCTCGCGGGCCTCCATACTATTCTAGCGGAGCTCCCCACGACCATGCGCACGAAGAAGCGGCGACGGCCGAAGTTCGTTTTTGGGCAGGACGTCGATCACGACTGGGTTGATGGCACGCGATGCATCTGCCGAGGACGCACGCATTACTTACTCAACTACCCCAAAGTTGCGTGTGAGCTTTGCAACAGGTTTTATCACGGCGGCTGTGTCTTTTTCTCGATCGATAACAACAAGTACGACAACCGGTTCGTGTGTCCGCTCTGTTGTCTGCGCAAGAACCGTTCGTACGGTTATGCAGAACTGCGGGTGAAGGATATCAGTGAGTCGCGCTCAAGCCGTTCTGATCGTTCTCTTTCTGACGTCGTCTCGAATTTTTGAGCAGGAAGCCCGGGTCCGGATACGTATGTCGATACCGTCAAGATGCTTGATACGTTCAGCAAGGACATCGTCTACAAGGAACTTCCCCCTCCCTATACCCAGACATTATTCATAGAACTCATCCGATTCATTCCCGGCCAGCCGGACACGGTCTTGACGAACGGGGGTCAATCTCATCCGAGCAGTTCATCCACTCATACCCCCATCAGACGCTTAACGGCAACCCCTACAATCCACGTGCCCTCCCACACCCCGCACCACGCGCCACGCCTCACTCGTTCTCTCCGCCACATCAGATAAATACGCCAGGCGCGCATATGCCTCCGCCACCGCCCTGGGAAGTCAAGTGGAGTCGCCCAGTGCCAGCAGCATCAGCACCGCCCCCGCCAGTACCCGTATCTGCCATATCCGTACCCTCTCCCTCAGCATCCTCATCTCAGTCCGGCGCCTATCTACATCATCCTCCGTAACTCCGCTCACAGCGCCCGCAGTGCTCCCAGTTGGCGAGGACAAACGTCTGCCCGCCGTAGTGCCCATGACGCCGCCTCGGCCTCGCGCAAGCGGAAGTACCCGGAGGGAGACGCGTCGGGGTCCGCAGCGTCGCCCTACGCGAGCCCATCGTGCAAGCGCCACTCGCCCCCACCTCCTCTACCGCACACTCCATTATCAGTACCGGCGCCGGCGACGACAACCACTGCGTCCTCATCCTCCTCGTCCTCGCCGGCGCCGGCGCCCGGGCCCGGACACCGCGCCACGCAGACGCTTTCGCCGTCGCTGGCGATGATCATGTCGCCCGATTCGCGGCACGTGCCGTTCGTGGGCTCAAGCTCTGCGTCGCTGCCCGCGACGCCTCCGCAACAGCGCAAGGTCAAACTGACTTATACGAATGCAGAGGGTACACCGCGGTAAGCGAGCTGGGGGTGGTGCACGTGATCATGTCCTTTTTATGTTTGAATTTTTTTTTTTGCGTTGCGTTTTTTTTTTGGTCCTTGCTCACCTTGTTTTTTTTTTCTCACCTTGGTTGTAGTATGCGCCTTGTATTTATTCATTTCTTCATGACCGACCAGACCGAACGACGAATCATGTATTTTCCTTCATTTTTTATGTTTCTTTTTTGCTTCGAATGACGATATATATTTACGTCACGTTTGCGAGAGTGAGGAGAAATGTGTAGCGTAGCGTTGTGGAAGAGCTCTTGTCATCATTGGACGGCATGCAGTCTATGCGTGAGGTAGGAAAGAGTAAGGAAAAAAAAAGGTTAAAAAAATGACCATGAAAGCCAAGCGGAATAAAGAAAAACCGAAGAGGGGGACGCTAATGACAACACAAGGCAGAAGAAAAGGATGAAAAAAATAACTGCAGGAAGTACAATGTGCCGTTCATCTGACCATGAGTTTATATGCAGAGTAGCCGCCGACGACCCCGATGGTGACGAGCACGCCGACGATGGAGGAGAACCATGCAAAGCCCTCGATGTTCTGTCCAGGCACGTGGACGTTCATGCCCCAGATACCGGTGATGAGGTTCATAGGGATGAGGATAGTACCGAGCGCAGTGAGCTTCGAGAGCACCTCGTTGATCTGGTTGTTCGCGTCGGTCATCTCGATGCTGATCTGCGCGAGGTAGTTCGAGTGCGTGCGCGACAGTATCTTCTCGTAGTGGTTCAGATTCTGCGTCATCGTGATCAAATGGTCCTGTATGTCGGACAGGTACAGCCCCTGTTGGCCGCTGTGCGTGAGAAAACCCAAATCGAAACAAGAGGGAGACGCACGATGTCGCTCGTCGGCGCGACTTTCCAGTTCTCGTTGCACCGCTTCGCGAGGCCCTTGACGACGTCCGCCTTGTTGCCCATCAGCCTGAGCAGGCCCATGACTTTCTTGCGGCAGCGCCCGATTCGACGGAGCATGTCGCTCTGCTCGGCGTCCTTGAGGATGAGCACGAGCTCGTCGATGCTGTCGACTTCGTACTCGATGCTCTGGATCAGCGGCCCAAACGCGTCCGTGATGTCGTCGATAAGCGCGTACGAGATCCAGTCGGACGTGACGCTGATGTAGTCTTTTAGCTGCTTGATGCGCCGCCGCACATTTTGCGGATGGGGAGTCGGGCGGAAGTGGAACTGTGGGTGAATTGGTTAGCAACGTGGGAATATCTGATGAAGGAGGGCATTTCACAGAAAGAATCCCCTCGCGGAGCACGATGATGTACATGTTCAGGGGCTCGAGATGTGTTGGGCTGTATGGATCCTGGTCGAAGCTCCGGAAACAGACGAGGTAGTATGTCCGGAACAGCTCGATCTTCTCACGGGCTTCCTCCATCTGGATATCCTCTGCAGTGAGCGGATGGATGCCAAATACCTGCTCGTACCACATCTGATCAGACGCCCTCCTCCACTGAAAAGTAAGAGGGACGTCCTTAGAGAGCATCTTCATCTCTTCGTCGGTAGGTGAGAGGATGTCGAGCCACCATGTATGTCCCTCAAAGTCACTACCGGAAGCTAAAAGCGGTTTATGTACCCCGTTTCCGACTTGGGTTGACATAGTATCCTCGCGGCGGAGACGTGCGAAGGGCGATGTCAGTTGCGGCCCTAACCCCGGCCCCGAACTGGTTCGCCGTTGCTGTTGCTCTTGTGGGGCAGGCGGCGGCCCGCCGATTCCGGAAAACATGTCTTCGAAAGACTGGCCGTCTCCTGGGAGTTCGCTCAAACTCCTCGCGTGAATAGTTGCGCTCAATGCGTTCGAATAAAAAGAGAATCTGTATGGTCTGTCGTGGCCAACTGTCTCGGTAGCAGTGGCCGGAAGGTCAACATATGAAGGGACGACGGAGAGCGGAGGGGCGATCCCGGCAGACAGTGACGCAGGTGGGGCCCCAGGTAGCCCTTCGAACAGTGCCATCTTCCCGCCGCCATGGCGTCGTGGCAGCGCATTGCTCTGGCTTAACTTGCGCTCGCGGAGGGTACGCGGTGCTGGAAGGTGAAAATCCGTCCCACTTGACCCCACGTCCCCGCTCGCGCTCGCCTGCGAAGGCTTGCGCGTTCGCAGCGCATGTGGACGCTCGTCGGAAGGGCTATTAAGCAAACCAAGGCGTTTCTTCTCTGTCTTGGCGAAATTTCCATGGCTTCAAAGTCGAACGTCTGCCGGCCGTGAATAGCAGACGGTTGGTAGAGCGGCAACCCGCCGTCGAACTGGTGTTCGAGCGTGTCGAGGAGGTTCGGTTCGTGGTGTTGGGCCAAGTGGTGGCCCATGTCTAAGCCTAGCCGCAAGTCGTCGTCCGTAAGCGCCCGCCGACAGGGCCCGTCACTACGCATTGGTTGAGGAGTCCCTCCACGTGCGATCTCTAGTTCCCGTTCCTCGTGTGGGAAAAGGGCTGGGAAGGTGCTTTCCTCGTGGTGTCGATGCACATCAGGCTCGGGCTCAGGTTCATTGACCTCTCGGATCGTGAGCGGGGAAGTGACTGCGACTGGGGAGACAGAAACGGATCCCTGGCGGGCACGGGATAGATGCAAGGCCATGTCTACGTCGAGGGTACGCTGGCGCTCGCGGGCCTCGGGGTCCATTGGGTTGAAAGAACGGGAAAGTGTTGGGGACCTGCGAGCTGTGACCTCGGAGTCACTGTCCAAGGATGAGGTGCGATATCGTGTTGGAGAGTCTCATGGCCGCTGTGAATGGACATTGGGGAGGAGGAGATGGGGGGATCGTTTGTTGAAGCCATCGAAACAACGAATCGGAGACTTTTTTTTTTACATGAGTGGAGTAGTTGAAACTTGGAAGAGAAAAACGATACGCACGGGAGGATACAAATAGAACTCAGAAGTGAGATAACCGAAGATAAGAGAAAGTTGTAACGCCGACGATTCAAACGACAAACGTGAACACCAAATGGGTGAGAAAGTGCGATTCGGATGGTGCCAATAGGGACTCTTGAATTATCTAACTTATTTTCCTGGACAGTTACGGAGAAAGTGCCCATAGAAAATGAACGACATACGCTATTCCAGCTTCAAGTTGACGATGCCCCGTACAGGGAAACAGGCTAGCAGTTGTGACGATTTCTATGCGTAAAAGCGCCTCGTTCCACACTCCGGCGAGTGGCGTCGACTAACGTACGGGACAAGCTTGCTGTACGACTCCGAGTTGGCGAATGGCTGGAGCAGAGGCAAGACTTAGTGGATGACTAAGGGGGACCTGATTAATCCTGATTGGTGGATCGGGGAAAATGCTTCTGTGCACGTGACTTTAAGGCACCGAGCGCTTCACGTCCGAGTCCGAGCAGAGTCAGAGTCTACAGAACACGCAGGAGAAACAGCTCGACGCAACATCCGTGGCCATGGGACTCTCAGCCTGACCCACTCTTCAAGCTTCAGCTTCAAATTCGACGCTCCGCGAGCGCAAGAGTTCTTCGCGTGCCGTCGGACATTCTCCAAAGTAGCGGGCTTGAGACTAGCACGCAGACATCGCCGGGAACACGGTTTGTGTCCCGGGTGACCATCTCCTTAACGCATAGTTTTATAACGAGATAAATAAATTATATACTCCAGCGAGCTCGAGCTCCAAGCATACCCGAGTCGACCGCTGAGCCATGACGGTAAGTACTACCTACACTTCAAGGGTATCAAAAATCAAGCGACCCCTGCCGCTCATGTATCGCGTGATAAGATATCAGAAGACGAGAATATTATGCGGAAAAGAGACATCGAGAGCACAAAAAGGATGAATACATACTCAATCGCACATCTCATAATCCGACGGATGCGTTTATACGATGTTGTACTGGTTGCACGAAGCGTGAGGAGGACGGTCACCTGTATATTCGGCATCTAACCCTGCCGTGAAGGAACAGCTATGGCTAGGTCAGCAGCTGATGGAAGTGGCTGCGGCAACGGTGGACGATCCAGGATGGCCATGGTGTTTGCCTGGATTGCGCGATCCACTAATGTGGGATCAGGGGCTTCTGTATCCTCGCGCGAACTGGTCTTCGGGCTACCTTCAGTAGCACCGAGCTCAAGTGCAGAAGTCGGCCAAGGAGAAGTACCTGGAGAGGTGTGGAAGAGGATAGGCAGTTAGATTCGGTCATGAATGTCAGAGACAGGGAACGGACCAGTAATATCATCGAGCACAGGTCCAGGAGAAGTTGAAGACGGGATCTCTGGTGCATCGGAATGCACCAGGATGTCTGCGGCGTTCTGGCGGGAAACTGCACAGGTTGGGGAAACAGAAGTAGGCGTCGAAGTTGCAGGGGCGGCGGGTATAATTGTCTGAGCAGAGGTCTCAATATCTCGTGTTGCGCTAACGGCAGTCGCTGGATCTGATGGAGTGGCGAGAACGCTGGGGATTTCCGTGGCTGCTTGACGAGTGGGGTTAAACAACGCATAAACATCGTTGTTAAGAAGTGGCACATTCACAGGGCTTTCGTCAAAATGAAGAGCAGCTACGGGCGAGGATAGCGCGTCTGGAGTACTGGCGGGAGGGTGAGCAGTGGTCGTGGGGGAAGAGACATCGGAGATGTGAGGAGTCGAGTCCGGATGATGGTCGGGGATGTTGCACAAGGGATATGCGGATGGCTGCCACAGTTTGGCGTCCTCGTCACCAGTGGAGGCGGAGAATTGTGTTGGGTAAGAATCAGTACCTTGGTGTAGAGTAACATAAACGTTGCGAATCCGTCCCAAAACCTCATGGCCCATATTAAAATCGCCGCCAGATTGAACTTTGCGAACGACTTGATTCCAGAGAGCACAGAACTCGTGCTGCTGTTCCTGTGACGTATCTAACACATTGAATTTGGAGGCTGCTTCTAGAACCTTCGAGAAATGAAACCACGGCCAGCCCAGTGTCCAAAAACGGGTAAATTGCTGGCGAACGATGGCAATTAAGATGGCAAGTGACAGGTTGTCACCGTGCGTGGCGTGGTCCCGGAGGACGGATTCTGCTATAACCAATTCGTCAGAGGCCATCGCGAACCAACGGTGATCGCGTCGTTGTGCCCTTGCGACAAGACTCAAAACTAGGGCTTGCATGATCGCAGTAGTGTTTTCATTGTCCCAGCGTCTCACCAACCTTGCAATTTCGGTGGATTGCACCGGCCCATATTGGTCTTCGGATACGATACTGCCGAGAATCTGGTCGATAGGAAAGTCCGTTGGATTGAAAGCCCTAGCACAAATAGCAGTTCTCCGACTCTTGACAGGTTCAGGCAACAAAACGGACGAGGAAGTGCGGTCTGACAATCTGATCCACGCGCCCAAAAGCTTCCCTTGTTGTTCTTCAGTGAGATCGGGTAGTGGATCTTTGACCAATTTCGAGCTGCGGAAGCCAGGTAAGCCGGCAAAGAAGCGCTCCAGTTCGTGATCTTCATCCAAACTATCGAACGTCCAGAGAAATGAGCGGGTGTCAATATGTGGTGGATACTTCAAAGCAGTTTCTTCGGCCGTCTTCTGCATGCCCTGTGTAAGCACTTTACGATAACGGTCCTTTAAATGTTGATATCGACAGAAGGTTGTATGACTGATCCAAGAATAGTTGTTCGCGAACCAGTAAAGGACCCGAATTGTGATTAGTCGTATTCCAGTGATAAAGTGCCACATTGGAAATGAGAGAGGTGTGTGGAATGGGCTGTCAGGACGGAAGAGTGGGACAAGAGTGATGCATCCATAGAGAGCAGTGCAAACGCTGACCCATAACAGGACTATCTTGAAAATCGTGAGATCAACGTTCCATAGAAAGACAGCTAAGCCGGTAAAGAACAGGAACAGTGCAACGTGTAGCAGCGTGGGAAGTGCTTCAACCGCCAACGGAAGGAGAAACTTGTGGACGCCCTCAGCATAGAATGCACGGATCCGGGCACGCTTGTGTGGACTGTAACGGGGTTGGGTGACCTTGAGGTACCTGCGCGCCCACTGCTGTAGCAATGTCGCAAGTAGAGCGCAGGTTATACTCATGACCAAACTTAGAAACCAAAACGCATTGACCCAAATGGCATAGTTTGGTGGAGAAAATGGGGGCGGGGAAGCAGGGAGGGAACTCGTAATATTCGGATCGGCCATAGACTGATATATGTTGGAGAGATAGAAATTAGAGGTGTCCTGTGAGTCCGGTCGAATGTCCTGAATCGACACCGAGATCAACGACGCAACAGCCGCAGAGAATAAACCGGTCTATGGGATATAAGTTGGTGAGCAGCGCATAACATTGGAAGATAGTGACGTACAAAGATGAGAATTCCATCAGCGTCATCTTTCCAACTTTCGGCCATCTTCTTGTCTTCTTCCGTAGCCATTTCCATGTACATCGAGAAAATAGGACCAGAGCCGTCAATAAAGTTAGATTCTCCTTGTGTTTCTTTCTTCTGCGCTGACTGGGGTGGGTACTGGTCACCTGCGGCGGCCGCGTCAGTGATACAGTACTAGGTGAGAATGGCGAGGACAGTCAATTTACCTGCTTCCGGGACTATATTTGCCTCGGCTACGTCAAGATCTTCGGGAGGAGCTCGAGACATTGAAGAGAATGGTTTGGTCAAATTACGGAGAGTACAAGGTGGTGTGGCGGAAGAGGAAGACGTTGACAGCCTGGTGCCTGCCCTTTGGCTAATCGCATGGCAATGAGGCGATACAGGCCCAGGGTCCACCGAACTAAGTTACAAGTGCTCGATGCGGAACGGTTAACAATATCGCTGCGAAATAAACTTCAAGTCTCGTATTGTATGCTCCTATTTTTGCATCGTGGTGGTCCACAAAGCCCACCTCTACACTATTCGTACATCCTGCAATATTAAACATTTGTTTGTGAGAACGAAATATCGATTACTCAAACCAATTCCGTTGCCTAACCATAACCCTACCGTTGGCCATACAGCTCTAAGTCAGCACTACCATTTGACGTCCTCGGCCCTGTCACTGCCAGCTTCCCAGTCGTCGCAGCAGGTGTAGTACCAGCACCAGAGCTCATGACCGAGGTCGGGCTCACGGCACGATCCTTGGGATTCCGCAGACTCTTGAAGTTCTACTGTACCTCGTGCTGCATCGGGCTTGAAGATACGCGACGTTGGCGCACCCGTGTGCTTACCGAGGCTGAGGTTGCCAAGGGTAGCGATGCTCTCCATCTCTGCCAGCACACGCTCAACCATCATTAGAGAGAAGTACGAGGAACTCAACGGCGCGGACACGTCGTTGGGTGTCCGGAAGATCCCACGCGGGTCGCGACCCACACGCCGTGCGTTCTCGTAGTAATTCTTCGCGAGAAATGCTTTCTCTGACGTCGGGTTGTTGAGAGGTGGGGGCGGGGCCAGCTGCGTCGATCAGAAGATCAGTGTTGGAATGAGGAGTCAGGCAAGAGCGCGCGCACCTTCATCAGGAAACACCTACCCAGTTAATTTAGCGTTAGCGAGAGTTAATCGCGTTAACGAGCGTTAAATTAAGAGGGAGTTAACGTTAATGCTTTTTTCTAGAACCATATTTACTTGAACGCTAAATTAATCTTAATCACAAGATCAGACCAAGATAATGTTTCGTTAAGCATGGTGTAATTTTTCGTTACTCTACGCTTAAATTAACACTACCCTAACACTAGATTAACGACCTTTTTTTGTTCCCAAAATAAACCATAATGACGGAAGAAAAACCAAATAACAAATAGATGACTCTGAACAACGCGAGTCGGCACATAAGCTGGTGAGAGACTTCCCAGCTCAGACGTCACCTCGGCACTGAATGGGCGGAGGTGTCTTCGGGCGGCCCACACGCCAGCAATGGCGGGGTGGTGACTGTTCCCCCCCTCTCTGGGCCAAAGAAGAGAGCACTGCGCCCCACAGCCTTGGAGGCCCTCGGTGCTAGGATACCTGTTCAGGGTCCACGCACCGATGTCACGGCAGTACCCCCCTGGGAGGTCCCCAACTGGGCGGGTGCGGTGAAGCTTAAGGGGAGTTGCACCCCTAAGGACCGGAAGGCAGATGTTGCGGCCCTCTACACGGGGTGGTCGGCTTCAGATGCACAGAGAGTCCTAATCCAGACGGCGGCCACGATCTCTAAAAAAGATCAGTTCGACGACCTCATGGTTGCCGGCGCGGCTGCTGTTATGACCACCTTTGGTGGAGGCGGGGAGCTCCAGAACTGGGTCCAGCAATGGTGCCTGGGGACGGAAGTAACCCAGTTCGACGTCGACTTGTTCGCGCTAGCGAAAGCAGCCGAGTGGGTTGACCATTACTTTAAGACTCGTGCACCCCCCTCCCATATCTATCTCCTGGCGGGGAATTTGTCAGCCCTACAGGCCATCACAGACATTCGTACCCTTATGCATCAGCATACGGTACTTACATTTCACCATGCGCTAACATCTTTCTTCTCTCAGCATAGGGACGTCAAGATGTGGTTAACTTGGTCACCCCCGGTCAGAACTCGGTCCCAGTGCACTTTGGCCCGACAGGCAGCCCTTGGCGCCTGTACCATTACCCCCGCGCCTTGCTTTCCTCCATCCAATCACACTCCCATCAGAAAGCAGCGGCCTGGAAGCGTGCCTTCCACCTTTGGAAGACGGAGTGGCTCGAAAAACGTAGAGCCGAACCACATACCTCATTCGCTAGGGAATACGCGCTCACGCGACCCCCGGATGGGAAGAATCACCCACTATGGCTTGGTGTCCATAACACCACAGTCGACATTTCTCGTCACACTACGTCCACTGCTTTGTGCCTTGCAGTGGGCCACGCCTTCACGTTGGACTACACTAAATGTTTCCGACCGGACATACCCCCTGACAAACTGTACTGCGAGTGCGGGTTTCCAGACTGCTCGTGGTTTCACCTTGTATATGACTGCCCCCGGTTCGATGAGGCCAGGTCTATCGCCGCAGGTCATGCGCGCTGGGCTAGCTTCTCCCCCCAGGACCTTATGGGCACTAATGCTGCGCTGTGCGGGAGGTTTTACGACTTCCTGCACATCTCCCGCACGGCGTTTAAACCAAATGAGGAACACGACCACGCTGTACCTCAACCTAGGCGGACAACGACAGGGGAGGGCCGGTTAAGGATAGCGAGCACTCCCTCTGGGACGGGCTGATCCTTTTCTGCGAGCACCCCCTGGGATCTGTGCCCCATCCGCCCTGCCACCTGAATTGAGTTGACCGTACACGACTTCTTCCTCTCAGCACGGGAACTTTCCACGCACCCCCATGACCCGGGTTAAGTTGACCTTTAACGAACCACTCACGTGACATCCCTATGTTGGGTAAGTTTGAGGTTCAATATTATCAAATTTTCTTCATGTCTGCTGTTCATTTTTGACATGTCTTACCACCGTTCTCGACTTCGGTCTTTACTTACGCTTCCACTGGGTGGGTGCACATCTCTATCATATTGCCCCTTACATGGGCCAGAATGTTTATGACTCCAGTATTAACTACCGACTTTGTGTTGTGTGACCGGCTTTGTATTATGTACTGCTCCGGGATATAAATTGATTCAAAAAAAAAAAAAAAAAGCTGGTGAGAGACCCACTGTTGACTGAGGACGCATATCAGTAGGAATATCCAGAATTATAAGGTCAAACTTACAGTGGGCTGGCAGGTTACTTGGCTTGTTGAAAGCATTGATAGTTACTTATTCATCGAGGTCGCTGAGTACAGCCACCAGGGCTCCGATATCTCCAGTGTCATCAGCAACAAAGCTGTAGCGTAGTCAGCGTGGTGATAACACTAAGAATAACATACTCGGAGTCACCTTGCTTTGGAATATATTTCGAGCATCGTAGTATGGAAAGCACCATACCGATGATCCTTAATTAGTTGGAGGGTGTTGACATGGCCTTTATAAATATCCAGATAAGTGTTTGCGGAGAATTCAGAGTGCTGCTGATGACCAGTACGCCACTCATAGAGTGTGGCATACATCTAATACTCAACGCAGGTCAGCATTGTTAGATACAAGTCGATGTAAAAACGTTAAAAATGTACCGCAGTGGCAACCAGGGCCACCATTGGAATAGGGACTTTGTATACTGTTGCACCGTCGTCTTCAATGTTCTGAAACAAGTACTTGAACCAGGTGGCAAAAGACATCTTTCCTGCAGAGGGTGAAGTGAAGTACTCATCACAGATAATCCGGATGAGATGTTCATTCCGATATGGTTTTGAATGCATCACAAGGTTGCCGTGTCCGATACCCTGGTCAGGTATTAGCCATGTACATTCACGAATATGACACATACCTTTGGCGCCTTCGGGAAAGTATAATTGTAATTTGAAAGTTGGTCTTGAACGAAGGAAGCGATGGCCACTGGCGCAACCATGGCTGTGAGGATTGGAAAGATGAGGGCACTACAGGCTTCTTTGACCTCGGCTCGGAAATGCGACATCCTAGCACATGGCTTCCAATGGCATTGCGTTAGTTGTGATTTCATGCAGACAAATTTACATACCACAGGAACAATTTTGTTGAGGTATTCGATGTCTATCACCAGTTGGAGCTGCATGTCTGCAGCGGAGGGGCCATGAACTGAAGCCGAGGTAATAAGGGCCTCTCGGATAAAGCTGACTGAGAGAACCGGATCCAGAAAGGCGTTTTCAAAAAGGAGAGAAGCTTGGAGACCCTCAAACGAATTTGTGATAACTTTCCGTATGACTAAACACTGTAACGTCAGCATCATCTGTGTGGTACCTTTAGCAGTCTTGATGAGCGTCAGATCCGTGCACGGAGGCCATGTGGGTGGCTCAGTGACGAGATCCTCAGAGGCGATTGAGGTTGACGGAGCTGCTGTGATGTAACAACATCAATCGATAAGGTGGATGGCCA
Organism: Lactarius quietus; assembly: GCA_015025155.1. Lineage (NCBI taxonomy): Eukaryota > Fungi > Basidiomycota > Agaricomycetes > Russulales > Russulaceae > Lactarius > Lactarius quietus. Next base: position 76,794 of record WITN01000168.1, on the reverse strand, counting down.
AATACATAATGTACTTACCTGAGGTTACTGTGGACTCTGTTATCAGTTGGAGTGTGGCAGCAGAGCCACTACTGTGTTGAGACGACGCAGGAAGGTCCTGACGCTCGATATCCCGTTGAAGGGGTTCACACGCTGAGGTGTCCGGAACCCACAAAGGTCTCTGTGAAGGTGTATGGTCAAAGACATGCGACAAAACGTTGAGTGTGGAAAGCAAAAAAAAGACAAAAAAAACCTCAAAAGCCCTTGCCTCCACCATTTTACTTGGTGTGCCTTGAGCCAGGGTCGTCATATCCCAGTTGTCGATCCAGTCGTCCTCATTCTCTACTGGCGGTTCTTCGTTGGCAGAATTGAGGAAATCTGTGGCTTCTGGGTCGAGGAGGGAGGCAGCACCACCATATCCAGGATAGAAAGACGCGGCTGAAGGGAAAAAGAAAACCGAGTGAGTTATTTGTCGGACACAAACAAGATTGATAAGCAGGTCTCACTTCATTGCAAGCCGCGTTGTTTTCCTTTCAAGTTGCTCGCAGCTGCCACAGCTGCCCTATTTGAAGAAGGCTGGCTCGCTTCACCATCGCGAACAACTTTGAGTTGCATAGGACGACCAGGAACCGGCCCTTTGCAACATGCGACTGTCAAACCACAGGATTGCTTGCCATGGATGCACATACCAGCCAAGCGTGCTCGTTTAGCAGGGGTTCCCTGTACTTCTGGGAACTCACGGGAACTGGTACCTTCTTCGTAGGTAGATGAGGTGCGTTTTTCATTTACTTATCATAGTGTTAGTTTTGCCTGACTTTTGTTGGTGTGCTTACCGGTCAGATTTGTTTTCGGTTGGGTCACCTTTCCAACATTACGACCCACGACATCCTGTTGTCCTGTAGATCGTTCCAATGATACTTCATCGTCAATCTCCTCAGTCATCAGATCTCTCTGACCTTGCTCACCTCAGTGTGTGCAAGGTGCCATCGGTGATGGATGGCGCAAGAGCGACAAAAGTGGGAAAGGTAAGTCTGACCGAAAAAGAGAAAAAAAGTGATTGTGGACGACAAGAAAAGAAACGAAGGGATAAGGACTTTCTCCAAAGGTGCGTGGTGGATTTTATATTGATAGTTCGTCAGAATATTTAAATAGTGGTGTTTGCAGCTTGTGATTAACTTTCCCCCACCATGTCCTCACACACCATCAAATGCTGTGGCTGCAGTCAGTGTTTCACACCGTGTGGTCTCTCCCAGCATATTAGCAAGACACGACATGCCACCTGCCGGCCTACTTTAGGGACATCACGAGTGCAAGCGCACTTGCAATCACCGGCAAATGCGCCGCCTGTGCCTTTACTAGCCCCAAATGCTGAGACTAACGACGCACTGGCCACTAGTGTGCCCACAGATGATGACGATCGCCATTCGGACTCAATATTCGGGAGTCCCTTTGCAACACCGCCAGTGTGTGATAGCCCTTTACCCCTGAATCCGAGGAAGGTATGTAATTTACAACTTTTGTGGGAGGTTTCTAACAATACAGCTTCCTAGAAAACGATGCCGACATCACGGATGCTAATGCATACGAAATGCTGTCTCAATATGAAGATCTGCCATCTGTGCAGCACCCTGAAATGGAAGCCGCCGACAGCAACATTTCCTCTGCGCCACCTCTGGATCATGCAAGTGACCTCCCCGTTCAATGTGACACGGGCAACTCTGAGCCAGATTGGAAGCACACCGTCGTGCCATTTCCTCATGGCCAACCCGGGGCCCCACTTGTTAGTACTCCGCGAGGCACTACCATCTATGATTTAACGCGGGACCTGCTTGGGGAGTCGGTATGGGCCCCCTTCCAGTCACAATGCGACTGGGAGTTGGCATACTGGGCGAAGACACGTGGGCCGACTGCTTCTGCCCTAACTGATCTATTGGCAATTCCTGCGGTGAGTTCCAATTCCGAGGTGTTATGACGCAAGCTGAACCATCTATGAAGCTTGTTGAAGCCCTGGGACTGTCATATCACACAAGCCGAGAGCTCAACCGCATCATCGACAACAACTTGCCGGGCACCCCCACATTCAAGGTCAAGGAGTTCTCTATTGGAGGGGAACTTCTCGAGTTCCATTATCGTGACATCATTCTTTGTATCCAGTCACTCATGAGCAACCCGGAGTTTGCCCTTGGCCTGATATTTGCCCCAGAGCGACACTATACAGATGGCTCGCGCACAAGCCGCATTTACAATGAAATGCACACTGGAAACTGGTGGTGGTCTGTCCAGGTATGTAGCTGTTTTGTCATTCGTTTAGAATACTTTCAAGGTATACTAGATGGCCCTCGAATCACGTCAACCTGGAGCAACGGTCATCCCCCTTATCATTTCCTCTGACAAAACAATGCTCACCGCTTTCCAAGGGACCACAGCGTATCCAATATACATGGGCATAGGGAACATACCTAAAGACATTCGCTGAAAGCCATCACGGTCAGCACAACTCCTGATTGGTTACATTCCGACTTCGAAACTTGAGGGCATCACAAACAAGTGTGCATGTCGGCGAGCGCTGGCGAATCTTTTTCATTCTTGCATGGGTTTGGTTCTCAACCCAGTTCAGTCTTATGGCGAAACGGGGCTTGCAATGATGTGTGGGGATGGGACTTGGCGCCGCTGCCATCCTATCTTTGCCTCATTCGTTGGCGACTACCCGGAACAGACACTGGTGTCATGTACGTACAACGGGCGTTGCCCAAAATGCTTGGTGCCCCATGATCAACTTGGGGAATTTGATTACTTCTCACCTCGGGACTATGCTGCCACAATCGACACCTATTGTCTTGCAGATGAAGATATCTGCGACTTCAATCCAGCTTGTCGGGCAGCCGGACTCAAACCAGTCTACCTCCCCTTTTGGCTAACGCTCCCACTTACAGACATTTTCCTGGCAATCACTCCCGACATCCTTCACCAGTTGCTACAGGGTGTCGTGAAACATATTGTAGCATGGATAATACACCCCCTTATCTTCGGTATGACACACATCAACACACGGTGTCAGTCAATGCCACCAAATCACCATACCACGCTCTTCGTTAAGGGCCTCCCATTCTCACGCGTCACAGGAAAGGAGCACAAAGACATCTGTCATATTCTCATTGGATTGATTACTGATCTTCCTCTTCCAGGTGGGCATTCCCCAGTGCGCATTGTTAGGGCTGTGCACGCGGCTCTTGACTTCGTCTGTAACGTTTCCACTGAACGTTGGTTCGACTTGAACCCGAAGGCTTTCCTTGTATCACTTCTAAGCCAAGTGCATGGCTTGCAACCTAGGAACAACTCGAGAAGGGCGAATAACCACAGAGGGTCCCCTTATACAGTGTCACTTGAAGATAACTCTTGACACAAGTGAACAATGAGAGAAGAATAGTCACAATGACCAATGACTCTGCTATAAGAATGCTTTGCTATGCCTGAGAGGAATACAGGTGGAAGTCAAAGACAACTAAGCTAACGACTACTGGCGAAACCTGCCAACTACTTATAGTACTCCAAGACAGTATTCTAACTGAGCTCGAACTATAGTAAACACGACTCACGACCTAATCTGCCAATGAGAATTGTCCATCAAGCCACAGGGGCTTATCATGAAACATACAGTACATGAGGCATACGGCCTCACCTGAGTCAGAGATAAGAAACAACCATATGACTCACAAATGACATCAGAACATAAGATAACAAGATAGCAAATGTCTCGGCGCAATACCAGCGCATCAGAATACCTTCCATCAGAATCAACCCATACTGGGAATTGTCCAGACCTTCGGCTATCGGGAATTCCGCATCCGATCTCATGCCTACCATGGTCTTCCATAACTTTCCATCCTTCCAAGTCCCATGACTTATGGCTTAGGTCAGATACATACCATGACCCGGGACTGTCACGTGACATCTTCACGTGACCTTCATACGTCCTGTAGTAGAGGGGCCAGCACTGGAGGGTTCTGCATGAACTAGCATTCCACTCACAAGCTGGGCGATCCTCAACGCTTCTCCTTCTTCAAGGTAGTCTTCTTCGTCTGTTCCTGCAGCCCATACAAGGGCGCACACTTGTTCTTCTTCATCATACTCTGGGTCTTTGCCTACCCACTTGTGTGCTTCGGGGTAATCTTGGCAATTCTTCCAGTGTTCATGCATACAACGGCACGTCTTGACGTTGTCCAAAGGCGAGACGATGTCGGTACGTGACATCGTCTATCTCACACAATATCCATCACACACGACGGACACCCTCCAGCTCCTTAAAGACAGCCTCACTCGATTCCATGAAAATAAAGACTCGTTCATTGCCCTTGGTGTTCGCGAGGACTTCCTCATTCCGAAATTTCACAGTATGCTCCATTACCAATCATCGATTACCCTTTTCGGAACTACGGACAACTACAATACGGAACAATCTGAGCGCCTCCACATCGAACTGCCTAAGGGTGGTTATCTTGCCAGCAACCGCAAGGACATATACCCACAGATGACAGCCAATGTTCAGCCATCAATCTCATCATTGATGGGTCAGCCGACGAGCACACTCTTTCAGCACTCATGGGCCAACCGATGTCGGCCGAAATCGGAGATTCTTACTATATTCATGGGCCAGCCGACGTCAGCTTGGAGTTTTTGCTCAAGTGGGAGATAACTCCGAAGCACTCTTTCTGGAGTTGCTCCAGAGTTACTGGAGTTTGCTCCGGAGTTACTGGAGTTTGCTCCAAGGCAATGTTACTTGAGTTTACTCCAGAGCAATGTTACTGGTCTTTACTCTGGAAGTTCTCTCACTGGATGAACAACTCCGGAGTTGTCTCACTGAATGAACAACTCTGGAGTTGTCTCACTGGATGAAAAACTCCGGAGTTGTTTCTCCAGATGAACAACTCCGGAGTTGTTACTCCAGATGAACAACTCCGGTGGTGTCTCACTGGATGAAAGACTCCGGAGTTGTTTCTCCAGATGAACAACTCTGGAGTTGTCTCACTGGACGAAAAACTCCGGAGTTGTTACTCTGGAAGAACAACTCTGGAGTTGTCTCACTGGATGAAAAACTCTGGAGCTGTTGCTCCAGATGAACAACTCTGGAGTTGTCTCACTGGATGAAAAACTCTGGAGTTGTTACTCTGTATGAACAACTCTGGAGTTGTCTCACTGGGCAAAAAACTCCGGAGTTGTTACTCCAGAAGAACAACTCTGGAGTTGTCTCACTGGATGAAAAACTCCAGAGTTGTTACTCCAGAAGAACAACTCCGGAGTTGTCTCACTGGATGAGAAACTCTGGAGTTGTTACTCCGGATGAACAACTCCGGAGTTGTCTCACTGGACGAAAAACTCCAGAGTTGTTACTCTGGATGAACAACACTGGAGTTGTCTCACTGGGCAAAAAACTCTGGAGTTGTTACTCCGGAAGAACAACTCCAGAGTTGTCTCACTGGATGAGAAACTCTGGAGTTGTTACTCTGGAAGAACAACTCCGGAGTTGTCTCACTGGGCAAAAAACTCCAGAGTTGTTACTCCAGAAGAACAACTCTGGAGTTGTCTCACTGGATGAGAAACTCTGGAGTTGTTACTCTGGAAGAACAACTCTGGAGTTGTCTCACTGGATGAAAAACTCCGGAGTTGTTTCTCCAGATGAACAACTCTGGAGTTGTCTCACCAGAAGAAAAACTCCAGAGTTGTTTCTCCAGATGAACAACTCTGGAGTTGTCTCACCGGAAGAACAACTCTGGATTTGTTTCTCCAGAAGATCAACTCTGGAGTTCTTTCTCCAGAAGAAAAACTCTGGAGTTGTCCCACTGGATGAACAACTCCAGAGTTGTTTCTCTGGAAGAACAACTCTGGAGTTGTCTCACTGGTTGAACAACTCCGGAGAAACAACTCTGGAGTTGTTCTTCCAGTGAGACAACTCTAGAAGAACAACTCTGGAGTTGTTTCTCCAGAAGATCAACTCTGGTTAATTTCTCCAGAAGAAAACTCCAGGGTTGTCCCACTGGATGAACAACTCTGAAGCTGTTTCTCTGGAAGAACAAACCCAGAGTAATTCCTCTGGAAGAACAACTCTGAGTCATCCCTCCGAAAGAACAACTCCAGAGTTGTTCCTCCAGAAGAACAACTCCAGAGTCATTTCTCTGGAAAATCTTCTCCAGACTAATTCTTCCAGAAGAGCAACACTGCAGTAAGTCCTCCAGAGAAACATCTCTGGAGTTATTCTTCTGAAACAATGACTGTGGAAGAATTACTCCAGATGAACAACTCCAGCATGATTTCCATGGAAAAATAACTCCAGATATGTTCCTCTGGAGTCTGGACAGCATCCCCTGGACTTGTTCTTCTACAGGAGTCTTCCAGGGTGTAGAACCCATCTATGTACTAGTTTCATGGTATGGAGATATTATATGCACACAAACAGAGTATAAGTACAATATATGCATCCTTTTGTCACTGTTTCCTCCAGGCTGCACTCCATGTGAACGCAACTCTGAGAAACTCCAAGCCCACATTGGCTGGCCCATGACCATGGTAAGAATCTCTGATTTTGGCCAACATCAGTTGGCCCATGAGTGATGAAAGAATTTGCTTGTCAGCTAACCCATCAATGATGGTATTGATGGCTGAACATTGGCTGTGTCCACGTGTGTGCCCAGGTGTGTGCAGACAGGTTCTTAGGTGTGCAAAGCTGTGCACAGATGTGTGCAGAGGTTTTAAAGTGGTGGGCAAGGGCTCTCAAGGTGTGTGAGAATGGGTAGGTGTACGCACAAGTGTGCACAAGGAGTGCTAAAATGTGCACAGGGAGTGCTAGTTTGAAAGAGGCCCTTTGGCATGCACAAGGAGTCCTAAGATGATGAACAGTGTGCACAGAGGTGAGTGAAGGTATTGACGCAGTCAAGAAGGTGAGAAAGCACAATGGGTTTGAGTAAATGAGCACACTATGATCTGAAAAGAACAGAAGACAACAATATTTATGTGCTTTTACAGGAGGGTTCCATACAAAATAGATACATTGTTAATATGTTATCATACAACAGTAAGCAAAATAGGTCAAGACTTAACTGCAAAATAAAAAAGATAGGTGTATATTGCAATGTGGAGTCAGATATGTCTGTACTTGTACCTGAAACACTACAGGAAAAAAAGAGGTGCAATAGAATGATAGGGGCTATATTAGGAATATAGGAGATGTGTAATAATAGCTTGCAGTGTAGTGTTATGCTTTTGTATGTTAGAGTCAGCCAGGTGAGGCATGCCAAAATGCATCATCCAGAGGGATTGTTGAAACATTCCTCCTGAGCAATGTCCAGTAACATTTCTTCAGAGCAAACTCTAGTAACATTTCTCCAGAGTAAAGTCTGCTGTCTAGTAACATTGCTTTGGAGCAAACTCCAGTAACTCTGGAGTAAACTCCAGTAACATTGCTCCAGAGTAAAGTCTGCTGTCTAGTAACATTGTTTTGAAGCAAACTCCACTAACTCCAGAGTAAACTCCAGTACCATTGCTTAGGAACAGACTCCAGTAACTCCGGAGCAAACTCCAGTACCTCCTGAGCAACTCCTGAGCAAATTCCAGTAAGTTGGGAGCAAACTCCAGTAACTCCAGAGCAGGCACCATGTAACGTCCCGGGTCATGACACGTATCTGACCTAACCCATAAGTCATGGGACTTTCAGGAATGACGGAATCAAGCATGGTAATGGGGATGACGAGTCGCTCCCTAAGACTTACCAATACGTGGACGATTACTGATACTCTTACCAATACGTGGACGATTACTGATACTCTTAGTGATGTACTATACGATGACTGATGGGTTTGTGATACGCTTCCTGATCATACGTGGACGATTACCCATCCAAGGAATGGTGTTGCTAGTAGTGGCGGTCTCGCTGACGAAGGCGGACTGCAGCGTAGTACTATATAAGGAAGCTATCGACTGTTGTGGTCGATAGCTTGGATTTCTTGTACACTTCTCGCAATCAGATCCAAGAAAGCTCTCTCTCTCTCTATTCGCCTTTTGAGGCCGCGTCATTTGTCTACAGAAGCAGTACTCCGCCTTCGCGCGTTGAGACGATACTCCGCCTTCGCGCGTTGAGACGATACTCCGCCTTCGTGCGAGAGTCAACTAGTTGCTAAGTCACCGCGTTCACCTTACGTTGCCTAAGTCAGGCTCACGTGCAGCTCGCACGTAACATTAAATCCAAGCTCTCCATAAAACCGAACGCCGTGGCAACTCTCAATACCAAAGACGGTTGGGACTTCGTACCCTATCGCGTCGACGCAAGAGAACGAGACACACCTACTCGATACCTTATAGGACGAGTAAGGTGGCGACACGTACCAGACACCAGAAGAAGCGACGAGAACAACACAGGATACTACGCGGAAGCAGCTACAGCGCAAAGATATCATCCCGTAGTATTCAACAAGGAACGGTGTTGCTGGGTTGAACTCAGGTGGAGCAACACCAACAGTTACTTCGAAGCAACACGACCAGCAGCAGACGACCTACACATAAACATACCATTGGTTGACGCACGACCAATCAATCGACAAGGGTCTATCGACGGACAAACAGAAGACCACCTCGATTCGGAACCACCAAGGACCGAATTCCAACTACGAGCAGACACACCGGCCGCAACAAGCCATACCAGCGAACAATCACCAACCCCACGAAGTGAAGCACCAGAACCCGAGAACATTGCAGTACAGTCGCCAGAAATAGACACACTAGTCGCGCAAACAGCTGAGTTACATATTCCCGAACCAATCAGAGGAATACCATACAGCTACATGACTACCCAAACAGAGGTGTCACCACCCAGACTTGTCATTAACGAGCAGACGGGTCATGTCCAACAATTGCAACAAGAAGACATGGAAGCCGTGAACCGAGCCATGGGACCAGACGTCCCTGATGCACCAAGCATTCCCGAAGAAACTAACATGTTTTACGAGTTCAGACTCAATCGCAACAGGGTACCGTCACCTGAAAACAGGCCGTTTCCACCGTTACGACAGCCAGGAGGAGGACCGCCAGGAGGAGGACCGCCAGGAGGAGGACCGCCAGGAGGAGGACCGCCAGGAGGAGGACCACCTCCAGTAGGACCCGCAATAGCCCACAACGTACATCAAGGGGGAAACGATAAATTCATCGGTAACCCACCACCGACATTCACAGGACAAAGGTCGCAAGCCGAGTCCTTCATCCTCCAATGGGAGGTTTACGCAGGAGTCAACGCAAACCATTCAGCCATGCTGAATAAGTATCAGAAAGCTATGTTGTTCCTCACCTACATTCAGGGGAACGCGGTTAACCAATGGGTCATGTCCGCAAGTCGATGGCTTGTAAACGAAGTAGCCACGGGGACCAATCAATACGACAATAGGCTATGGGAGAACTTGCTCAATGCCTTCCAACGACAATTCGGCGACGTTCTTAGCAAGGAACGGGCGCAGGCACAACTAGATGCCGGAATACACATGAAGGAACAAAAGATCGACGACTACATCGCCCTATTTGAACAGCTCGTTCGACACGCAGGGTACAATATCAACGCCGAGCAGACGCTCAAGTACTTCACCAGAGGACTACCAAGGGGGTTATACGAAACAATGTATCAACACGATGACCCCCGAAACTACGAAGAATGGAGGGAATCCGCCCTAAAAAGGCAACAAAAATGGATTCACATGCAAACCGTCAGGGGAAATCTTGACGCCTTTAAACCAGGACGAGCTCCAGGAGGAGCATTAGCTAAGTTGTTAGCACCCCTCCACAACGATGACCGAATGGACACATCTGCAGATCGGGTACGAGGACGATTGGCAGGAGCCGAAGATGTACTCCAAAGCTACAAACGAAACGACAATCCACCACGTCCACCATTCCCACCACGTGGAGGATTTATACAGAGACAATTTAAACGCGATCACAGTCAAACGCAGTGTTACAACTGCCAGAAGATGGGGCACATCAGTCGTGACTGCCGACAACCCCGAAGAAACCGAAACACACAAACACGAGCAGCCGAGACCGCGCCAACTAAAGAAGAAAAGGCAGCGGAATGGCTCCGAGGAGTGGCCGGAGATGACGATGAAGTAAAGGACCTGGTCCTTAAACAACTGATAGGACAGGATTTTGGAGATGCCTGAACCCGGCGGCCTGGGTAAGGGCAGTACGTTGTAACTCCGTGTATATCATGCGCTACCGATCTATGAGAGTACCAGTGTCTATTCGTGCGAGTTACAACATGGCTGACATCAAAGCGTTAGTGGACTCAGGAGCCACCGACAACTTTATCCATCCACAATTTGTCAAAAGGATGGGATTGGGACAACGGGAACTAGATAAGCCCAAAAATATCTACAACATTGACGATACCACTAATAAAGCGGGGCAGATCACGCACTACCTCACGCTCAATGTGGAAACAGGAGGAACCAAAAGAGAGAAATGCGCTTCCTCATCACCGACATTGGCAGAGAAGACATACTATTGGGATACCCTTGGCTTGCAGCCTATGAACCAAGGTTCAGTTGGCGCCATGCCACCATCGACGAGAAACAACTTCCCATAATACTCCGATCGATCAATCCAGGAGACAAAAGAGCAGTACTAGCAAGGCTGCTTAACAAGGAGAAAAACGACGAGAAAGTGTCGCGAATGTTCACGACGGAAACGAAGGAACAAATCGTAACAACAATAAAAGAACAAGTCTACAGGCGACGATCAGCGGTCGAACTCGCAATCGACGCCAAACAATACGTCAAACCAGTCAATATACCAAAAGAATACCAAAAGTTCACGAAGGTATTCAGCGAGGAAGAAGCAAAAAGGTTCCCACCAAGGCGAAGTTGTGACCACGCAATCGAATTCAAAAACGGGGTTCCTGATGTGATCGACTGCAAAGTATACCCGATGACAAGGGTAGAAGACGCAGCACTGGACGAGTTTATTGATGAACAAGTGGAAAAGGGATATATTCGTCCCTCAAAATCCCCGTACGCATCGTCATTCTTCTTCATTAAAAAGAAGGACGGGAAGCTACGACCAGTACAGGACTATCGCAAAATCAACGAATGGACAATACGAAACCAATATCCGCTCCCCCTCATTGATGACCTAATCAGGGATCTTGGAGGAGCACAGATATTTAGCAAACTAGATGTCCGACAAGGGTATAACAACATCCGCATAAAGGAAGGCGATGAACACAAAGCCGCCTTCAAAACACGCCGCGGACTCTTCGAACCAACGGTCATGTACTTTGGCCTGTGCAACTCACCGGCCACATTCCAAAGTTTCATGAATGACATCTATCAAGCCACAATCGCAAAGCACGAAGCCCTAGGAACTAAAATCCGGGTTTATATGGACGACATCGCCATCGCAACCAAACAACACACGTTGGCAAACAAAAAGCACCAGGAGGCAGTCTGCGACGTCCTTGCCGTCGCCCAGAAACATGACCTCTTCTTCAAACCCGAGAAATGCGTTTTTAACGCTTCTAGTATCGATTACCTGGGGGTAATCCTTGAAGAGGGGGTAACACGTATGGACCCTGTCAAAATTACGGGCGTCCGCGACTGGCAGTCGCCAACATCAGTAAAAGACGTACGGTCATTTCTCGGTTTCTGTAACTTTTACCGGCAGTTCATCAGAGGCTTCGCCACCATTGCCAAACCATTGAACGAGCTAACACGCAAAGACGAACCATGGCAATGGAATACAACACATCAGAAGGCGTTCGAAACACTCAAGCAACGAGTAACAACAGAACCTATCCTCGCACACGCCGATCAAACACAGCAATTTGATCTGGAAGTAGATGCCTCGGGATTCGCAGTCGGAGCGGTACTTCTTCAAAAGAAGGACGATGGCAAACGACATCCCGTAGGATACTATTCGGCTACACTCAACGCGGCAGAACGAAATTACGACATCTATAACCTCGAACTACTGGCCATCGTAAAAGCATTAAGGAATTGGAGGCATCTGTTGGCAGGATCACCACACAAAGTATGCATATTCTCCGATCACCTCAACCTCCGATACTGGCGAGATCCGCAGAAGATTAGTCGCCGAATCGCCAGAGAAGTACTAGAACTGGCGGAATACAACTTCGAGATACACCACGTCAAGGGGACAGCCAATGGAAGGGCAGATGCTTTATCTCGAAGACCTGATTACGACCAAGGAGAAAAGGATAACGAGAATGTCGTCGTACTGCCAAACAAAGTATTTGTACGGACAACAAACACGCAACAAGATGAACAACGAATACGCAAGTGGGTCGATCCCCACAAACTAACCAAAGCAGAAGGGCTTTGGTGGTACCAAGGACAAAGGCTCGTCGTAACAGGAACAATGGAGGAGATCAGAGAAGTAATTTCAGCGCATCACGATCCCCCCGTTCATGGTCACCCAGGGATAAACCGAACAACACAACTAGTGGAACGCCACTACTGGTGGCCCACGATGAAGCAAGATGTCACCGAATACGTCCGAGGATGTGCTGAGTGTCAACGATGCAAGGTTAACACACAAAGAACCAAAGCACCGTTGCAACCCATATTCCCGAAACCAGAAGCAATGCCATTTGAAGTGGTGGCACTAGATTTCATCACTAAACTTCCGGTATCACGGGGATACGATTCAGTGCTCACAGTCACAGATCATGACTGCTCAAAAGCATCCATATTCATACCATGCAACGAAGAGATCTCAGGCGAGGAAACCGCGATGCTCTACGCAAAACACGTCGTGTCACGGTTTGGACTACCAGCAAAAATTATCAGTGACAGAGACCCCCGGTTCGCGTCAAAGTTCACAAGAGAACTATGTCGAATCCTGGGGATACAACAAAACATCTCAACGGCCTATCACCCACGAACGGATGGACAATCAGAACGAACCAACCAATGGTTGGAACAATACCTCAGACTATGGGCCAACGAACGACAAAACAATTGGGCTGACTATTTAGCGCTCGCGGAGTTTGCACACAATAATTGGACTAACGAGTCCACACGTGAAACACCGTTCAGATTGCTAATGGGTTATCACCCCCTTACTAACTGGACAGATAAGAAGTCGCCGATACCACGGGTCGAGAAGCGACTAGAACAATTGAAGGAGATAAGGAGTCAGGCGCAAAACCACATGCAACGTGCGCAACAGTCATGGGTCAAACATCGTGACACCCCGAAATATCAAATAGGGGACAAGGTTTGGCTCGAAGGACGTCATCTTCGCACCAATCAACCAACCACGAAGCTTGCGCCCAGGAGACATGGACCATTCCAGGTCGTACAGGTGATGTCTCCCGTGAACTACCGACTTGAACTTCCCACGCAGTGGAGCATCCATGATGTGTTTCACACAGATCTCCTTACCCCTTACAAAGAAACGCCAACTCACGGCGTAAACTATCAACGCCCACCACCGGAACTAGTGGGAGATGTGGAAGAATACGAGGTCGAGAAAGTACTAGACTCACGAAGATATGGACGCGGGCGCAAACTGCAATACCTGATCAAGTGGAAAGGATACGCCGATTCAGATAACCAGTGGGTCCCATGGGACGATGTCCATGCGGACGAAGAGATAAGGAAGTTTCAACAATCTAACCCGCAAGCTGAAATTCACATAAAAGCAGGGGTTATGAAACGACCAATCACCACTCCAATGGCCTACATTCCCATTAACACTCTTACCCACATCGATGACCTCCCCCACGTCAACACTCTCACCACCTATGACCGCTGCAACAACGTCGATGACCCATTCTGCTCAGTTGTCGAACACGTCAGGACAACTGCAATCAACGACCAAGCCGCACGAGACCTGGCCGAGGCTAGCGGGAGATTCCCCATACCCACAAGCGGACGAGTGGAGGACGATGAGGGAGAAGACCGCGTTGATGAAGGAGGTAATGCGGTCGTGGAGGTTGGATCAGGTGGTGAAGAGGACGGCGAAGGAGAGACGGATGAGGATACAACTGCTGATGAGGCGAGTATCCTCCAGCCCTCCACCGCTGCCACATCTACCACCGCTGTCGATCGATACGACAGCGACGAGTCATCCGGGGATGACAACACATACCACGAGACCAGGGCCGGATCCCACGACTCATCAGACGAAGACCGGTCCTACTACGAAGCCAGGGTCGTCTGCACCCGTTGCGACAACCCCCCAAACTATTGTCACTGCGCACCCCGGATCATACCACCACCCATCACAAGAGTCGACGAAGAGTCTGCCGAAGAAACCGGTGATGACGAGGGAGGACCACCGCCAGTTGCTATCATCTTCGGACCGATGGCGGAAGCAGGGTACGCTGCTCGCGGAATCCTACCCTACAGTAACGCACCAGTCCCCTCTCCAACTAATGCGCGCCGAACGAATGCGGCGAGGCGCCCTATCCGTGCCATATCGCCTACCCCCACGGGATTCACCCTCAACAATGGAATGAATTGGGTGCCCATGGTCATCGAACATGAGGGTCGACGGGTACCAGCGCGGTACGTTCGAGTCCGCATGCTCGACAACCCAGAAGTCTTTGGGACTATGGGGAGGTACGAGCCCATCTACCGAGGGGACATCCATGCCGAACCGTGTCGGGATATGGGGCCTGCAGCTGAGTACAATCGCGATGAACTCAAGTATTTCAAGGCTGACTTCCGGGGAAAGCGCCAGGTAGACGAGGCTCTCGCCAGGCTAGGGGACATATCCCTACAGGCCGAAGTGAGACGCTACCGCGCGTCCCAGGAAGTCATCGAAGAGTTGGAGGCCGCCATCAAACGGCTCGAAGACGATGTGTTTGTACACGTCGATCGGGCTAGACACTCAGCGCGAAGACTCGGACGGGCTCACGCCTTACAGAGGGTACGTGACGAACATGAGACCGATGTTGGACTTACGGCCGTAACGAATTGGGTGGTCGAGCGTGGACGCTCACCCTTGTGAAGAGGGTGATGTAACGTCCCGGGTCATGACACGTATCTGACCTAACCCATAAGTCATGGGACTTTCAGGAATGACGGAATCAAGCATGGTAATGGGGATGACGAGTCGCTCCCTAAGACTTACCAATACGTGGACGATTACTGATACTCTTACCAATACGTGGACGATTACTGATACTCTTACCAATACGTGGACGATTACTGATACTCTTAGTGATGTACTATACGATGACTGATGGGTTTGTGATACGCTTCCTGATCATACGTGGACGATTACCCATCCAAGGAATGGTGTTGCTAGTAGTGGCGGTCTTGCTGACGAAGGCGGACTGCAGCGTAGTACTATATAAGGAAGCTATCGACTGTTGTGGTCGATAGCTTGGATTTCTTGTACACTTCTCGCAATCAGATCCAAGAAAGCTCTCTCTCTCTCTATTCGCCTTTTGAGGCCGCGTCATTTGTCTACAGAAGCAGTACTCCGCCTTCGCGCGTTGAGACAATACTCCGCCTTCGCGCGTTGAGACGATACTCCGCCTTCGTGCGAGAGTCAACTAGTTGCTAAGTCACCGCGTTCACCTTACGTTGCCTAAGTCAGGCTCACGTGCAGCTCGCACGTAACACACCAGTAACTCCAGAGTAAACTCCTGTAACTCCAGAGAAAACTCCAGTAACTCCAGAGGAAACTCCAATAACTCCAGAGGAAACTCTAGTAACTCCTGAGACTCCAGCAACTTGAGAGCAAACTCCAGCAACTCCAGAGCAAACTTCAGTAACTCCTGAGCAACTCCTGAGCAAACTCCAGTAAGTTGGGAGCAAACACCAGTAACTTCAGAGCAAACACCAGTAACTCCAGAGCAAACACAAGTAACTCCGGAGTAAACTCCTGTAACTCTGGAGGAAACTCCAGTAACTCCAGAGGAAACTCCAGTAACTCCGGAGCAAACTCCAGTAACTCCTGAGCAACTCCTGAGCAAACTCCAGTAACTCCAGCAAAATCCAGCAACTCTAGAGCAAACACCAGTAACTCCAGAGTAAACTCCTGTAACTCCAGAGGAAACTCCAGTAACTTCAGAGAAAATTCCTGTAACTCCAGAGGAGACTCCAGTAACTCCAGAAGAAATTCCAGTAACTCCTGAGACTCCAGTAATTTGGGAGCAAACTCCAGTAACTCCAGAGGAAGCTCCAGTAACTCCTGAGCAAACTTCAGAAACTCCAGAGTAAACTCCTGTAACTCCAGAGGAAACTCCAGTAACTCCAGAGGAAACTCCAGTAACTTCTGAGACTTGGGAGCAAACTCTAGTAACTCTGGAGTAAACTGTTGTAACCCCAGAGCAAACTCCTGTGTCTCCAGAGCAAACTTCAGTAACTCCAGAGCAAACTCCAGTAACTCCAGCATACTCCAGTAGCTCCTGAGAAAACTCCAGTAACTCCAGAACAAACTCCAGTAACTCCAGAGCAAACTTCAGTAACTCCGGAGTAAACTCCTGTAACTCTGGAGCAAACACCAGTAACTTTTCAGAGTAAACTTCTGTAACTCCAGAGGGAACTCCTGTATCTCCAGATGAAACCCCTGTGTCTCCAGAGGAAACTTCAGTAACTCCAGCAAACTCCAGTAACTCCTGAGCAAACTCCAGTAACTCCGGAGTAAACTCCTGTAACTCTGGAGCAAACACCAGTAACTCCAGAGTAAACTCCAGAAACTCCAGAGTAAACTCCACTAACTCCTGAGCAACTCCTGAGCAAACTCCAGCAAGTTGGGAGCAAACACCAGTAACTCCAGAGCAATCACCAGTAACTCCAGAGGAAACTTCTGTAACTCCAGAGGAAACTCCTGTAACTTCAGATGAAACTCCAGTAACTCCTGAGCAACTCCTGAGCAAACTCCAATAAGTTGGGAGCAAAATCCAGTAACTCCAGAGGAAACTCCAGTAACTCCGGAGGAAACTCCAGTAACTCCTGAGACTCCAGTAACTTGGGAGCAAACTCCAGCAACTCTGAAGTAAACTGCTGTAACTCCAGAGGAAACTCCTGTGTCTCCAGAGGAAACTCCAGTAACTCCAGAGGAAACTCCAGTAACTCCTGAGACTCCAGTAACTTGGGAGCAAACTCCAGTAACTCCAGAGCAAACTCCAGTAACTCCAGCAAACTCCAGTAACTCTGGAGTAAACTCCTGTAACTTCAGAGTAAACTCCTGTAACTCCAGAGTAAACTCCTGTAACTCCAGAGTAAACTCCTGTAACTCCAGAGTAAACTCCTGTAACTCCAGAGTAAACTCCTGTAACTCCAGAGTAAACTCCTGTAACTCCAGAGTAAACTCCAGTAACTCCAGAGGAAACTCCAGTAACTCCTGAGACTCCAGTAACTCCAGAGCAAACTTCAGTAACTCCAGCAAACTCTAGTAACTCTGGAGTAAACTCCTGTAACTCCAGAGTAAACTCCTGTAACTCCAGAGGAAACACCAGTAACTCTGGAGGAAACACCAGTAACTCCTGAGACTCCAGTAACTTGGGAGCAAACTCCAGTAACTCCAGAGCAAACTCCAGTAACTCCAGCAAACTCCAGTAACTCTGGAGTAAACTCCTGTAACTTCAGAGTAAACTCCTGTAACTCCAGAGTAAACTCCTGTAACTCCAGAGTAAACTCCTGTAACTCCAGAGTAAACTCCTGTAACTCCAGAGTAAACTCCTGTAACTCCAGAGTAAACTCCAGTAACTCCAGAGGAAACTCCAGTAACTCCTGAGACTCCAGTAACTCCAGAGCAAACTTCAGTAACTCCAGCAAACTCTAGTAACTCTGGAGTAAACTCCTGTAACTCCAGAGTAAACTCCTGTAACTCCAGAGGAAACACAATTAACTCTAGAGGAAACACCAGTAACTCCTGAGACTCCAATAACTTTGAGAGCAAACTCCAGCAACTCCAGAGCAAACTCCAGTAACTCTGGAGCAAACACCAACAACTCCAGAGCAACCTCTAGCAACTTGGGAGCAAAATCCAGTAACTCTGAAGCAAACTCCAGTAACTCTGGAATAAACTCCAGTAACTCTGGAGCAAACTCCAGTAACTCCTGAGACTCCAGTAACTCCGGAGAAAACTCCAGCAACTCTGAAGGAAACTCCAGTAACTTCAGAGGAAACTCCAGTAACTTCAGAGGAAACTCCAGTAACTCCTGAGACTCCAGTAACTTGGGAGCAAACTCCAGTAACTCTGGAGCAAACTCCAGTAACTCCGGAGAAAACTCCAGCAACTCTGGAGTAAACTGCTGTAACTCCGGAGGAAACTCCTGTGTCTCCAGAGGAAACTCCAGTAAATCTGAAGGAAACTCCAGTAACTCCTGAGACTCCAATAACTTTGAGAGCAAACTTCAGTAACTCCAGAGCAAACTCCAGTGACTCCAGAGTAAACTCCTGTAACTCCAGAGCAAACTCCAGTAACTCCAGAGAAAACTCCAGCAACTTGGAAGCAAACTCCAGTAACTCCAGAGCAAACTCCAGTAACATTCTCTGGAGCAATCTCCAGAAAGAGTGCTTCGGAGTTATCTCCCATTTGAGCAAAAACTCCGAGCTGACGTCAGCCGGCCCATGAATATAGTAAGAATCTCCAATTTCGGCCGACGTCGGTTGGCCCATGAGTGATGAAAGAGTGTGCCCGTCGGCTGACCCATCAATGATGGTATTGATGGCTGATCATTATGTGCAGATGACGGTGTACGTAGAGCGTCGTGAGAAGATGCGAAAACATGCTGAATTTATCCGGTGGCAACAACACAATGACCAGGCTGCAACACGCAACTCAGTGCCCATCGCTCTACCAATAGCACAACCGCGACACCCCAAAATGACATTGCATCCCACAAGCAAGGCAGTGTCCTTCAAAACCCTTGCAGAGAAATACGGTGCTGTCGAATTTCAAGATGCCCTAGCTGACTACATTGCCGGCATCAATAACCCTGGTGCCTCGGCGGCGAACCTGCAAGGACGAGCAGCTGACACGCTAATACCTTTCCGCACAGTCCCCGTGTATCATAGGATCAAATTTGTATCCTCCGGGAACTCTGATGACACCAAAATCATTGATAGCATACAAGTCCGGCCGGAGTATGTTGACACACAAGGACGGATTGTACCAGCGCGGTTCGACACCGTTCTGGTCCGTGGTACTCAAGACGTTATATGTGGAAATAATGGTGAGTCCTGTCACATTGTAGAGTTAACATTCATCCAACCTTACTCAGGTCATTGGATTGCACAACTCCGTGCTGTGTTCCAAATACCAAGGCATCTAGTTGACGACATTTTTCCTGGCACCAAGGCTCCAACCCATCTTGCGTATGCTGAATGGTTTTCTCCATTCGCAGCAGCGTGGGACCCCAACCACCAATTGCACAGGGTGTCAAGATCGATGCACGGTGGCAAGCGGCATGCAACAGTGATTCCAGTGGATTCTATACTCGGGAGCGTTCACCTACTTCCACGCTTTGGTTCTACTCCTCCCAGTTGGACTAGCTTTTCCATCTTAGAAAATTGTAATACTTTCTATGTAAATCCGTTCAGCGACAGGCACAATTATCTTATCTTTAAGTAAAATTAACAGAAGTTTATTCTCAGATTAAGCAATGTTTTACATAGCATTATCTATGTAACTCCGATGAACAAATCGTTAACGTGCATTATCGCTCGTTAATGAAATTAACTCTCGCTAACGCAATTAACTCTCGCTAACGCCAAATTAACTGGGTAGGTTTTCCCTGATATTGGGGCCCTGGTCCTGCACGAGGGACGCGTACACCCCTCGCATATCGTTGTTATAGCCCATGCCGACTCCGGTATCGGATGCCAGATCATGCTCTCATGACTCGCCGACGCCTTCACGTCAAGGACGACGCGTAATACCACGATCTTCTCCCAAACCACCCACACCGTGGGTACAACGATATGGTTGTAGTTGATGAACTAATGAGAATGAGTAAGGCACTGGCGCCACGGTGCTGTCGTGCTCATCGTCGGACGCAGGAGCTGTTGGTACAAATAGGATAAATGCGTATTGGCGGAGGACGGACGGCGTTATTGGCTGCGGTGCTGTGTCAAAGTGGCTTGCAAGGTCAGCCACGACATGAGAATGAGAACGTAATGAGCAAGCTTGAGCAATGACACGCACAATTTAATCAAATCGTGGGCAGTGTTTGCATGATCCCATTGGCGCGGTCCTCCAATCTGCCTCCCTTCCCCTTCACCATACCACCTATCCCAGACGCGCCCGCCAACAAGTTTGGTGATTTCGTTGATTAAATCAGCCTTCGTGCACGCGACGACGATGGGTACGCTGGCCTTGTTGTGTGTGAACGTTCCAGTCCAGAGCCGAAGAAACGGATCGCGCCTGGGAATACACTGGACGTCGTAAGAGGAGGCTCAGCAGATGGTTCAGTGCAACGTTGAAAGTGCGCTTACCCTGCGGCCAGGAGCCGCGTTCAGGACTCAGGAAGCAAATACGAGGATAAAATAAACATACATCGCTCACCACGCTCTTCCCGGATGACCGAGCCAGGTATGCAACTCTTCGAGAAAGGGCCGGGTCGTGTCCAGCCCTGCACGATTACAGCAGACAGCGGCGTGAGGAAGAGCGGATTGTGAGGGTTAAATGAATAAAAGACCTTATTCTCCCTCATCGAATCGTATCCAAATGCAAAGTCATCTTTGCTGGCATTTGCTGGAGACGGGCGATTATAAGGGTGCTCTTGCCAGTTGCAGGATGGCCGAGGGTAGTCTTTCCGGTATCGAGGGCGGCGATGACGATACATAGAGTGCCAAGGATGCTTGACCAGAGACCTTGGGGAGGCGAGTGGAGGTGAATGAGATGAGTAAGAGTAACTTGGAAAAACCGGTCCCGCCCAATCGCGCTTGTAGTAACTTTGTAGTACTACTCCCGCGCCTCGTAAGTTACTGCCTTACCAAGGCCTCGCTTTACTTTCTAGTGTGTTTCGCTCTCCCCGCGAAGACACAGCTCACCACCACAAGCGAGCGCACGTCTACGCATTTTACACATATACTGTAGCTGCCATCGACGCAATCGCCACGGGACTATCGGCCTTTTTTGCCTGCTCAGTGCTCTTGACTCGGAAGTTTTCGGCCTGATATGGTCCTCGATGCGTGAGCGCTAGTTCCCCCCGCGTACCTCAGGATATTCCCAGGTAGCGAGCTTGATACCAATACGGTTTGTGTTCCGGGTGCTCATCTCAACGCGTGGTTCTCCGACGAGAGCGCACAAAATAAATAAAGTATCTGGACAACGCCTAACTCGCTCGAGCACCAAGTGTACCTGCTGGCGCTCGCTAGCTTTCGGATTCAGAGCAGGACCCAACGCGAACCCAACCGCTGCGGTGCCGGTGCTTGCAACCGAATTGAGAACTGAATCGTGACGGTAAGACTGTGCTTCGAAATTGTCGAAATAGAGCGAACCTCGTCAGCTACTTCGTTCGACACAGTATTCGCATCGCGTGATAAGATATCAAAAGACGAGGAACGCATAGGACGGTATGAAGAATAGGGATATAGAGAGCACAAAAAACAACACATACACTTAATTGTACGTTAAATAGTGCGAGGGATGCATTGATACAATGTGAAACCGGCCACGCGAAACATGAGGAGGACGATCCTCTGTATGTTCGGTATCCAACCCCGCTGTGAAGGACTAGCGATCATGTCAGTCGCTGATTGCAATGGTGGCGGCTGAGGTGGAAAATCAAGGACGGCCATAGGGTTTGCCTAGATTGCGCAATCCACCGACGAGGGAGCAAGAGCGTCCGTATCCTTAGGTGAACCAGCCTTCGGGCTACCTTCAGTAGCACCAATATCAGGTGTAGACGTCGGCGATGGAGAAGTACCTGGAGAAGTAGGAACGAGGACAAGCAGTTAAATTCAGTCATGGGAGTCAGAGACAGGAACTAACTGGTATTATCATCGAGCACAGGACCAGAAGAAGCCGATGACGGTATCTCTGGTGCGTCGGAATGCACCAGGATTTCTGCGGTGTTCTGGAGGGGAATTGCACGGGTTGTGGAAGCAGAGGAGGTAGACATCGAAGCTACAGGGGTGGTGGGAGGGACTTTTCGAGCAGAGGTCTCAATGCTTCGTGTGGCACCATCGACGGTCGCAGGAACATGAGGGCATTCCATCGCTGTCTGACGAGTGGGGTGGAACAACGCTGTAATATCGTTGTCGAGCGGTGGCACATCCATGCGGTTTTCGTCGACATGAAGGGCGGCACGTACGGACGAGGACGGTAGATCGGGAGTGTCGGCAAGGGAAACGGGGCCCAGTGCGGTGTTTGGAAGTAGGACAGCGCGAGCATTGGTCGTGAAGGCAGAGAGGTTGTGGATGTGCGGAGTCGAGTCAGGATGATGGCCGGAGATCTTACAGAAGGGATATGCGGATGGTCGCCACAGAATGCGGTCTTCATCACCAATAGAGGAGAATTGTGTTGTGACGGAATTGGTACCTTGGTGAAGAGCCACATAAACGCTGCGAATAGGCCCCAAGGTGTGGAATGTCATCCACCTGTCGCCATTATTCCTCATTTTGCGAACAATTTGATTCCAGAGAGCACAGAACTCGTGCTGCAGTCCAGGTGACGTATCTTGAGCATTGAATTTGGAGGCTGCTTCTAAAACAAGAGAGAACTCTTCCCCTGGCCAGTACCGTTCTCGGAAAGAGCTGTATTGCTGGCGAGTGACGTGAATTAAGATCGCAAGTGACAGGCTGTTGCCACGCGTGGCGTGTTTTCGGAGTACAGATTCTGGTACACCCAAATCATCAGAGGCCATGGCAAACCAAAGGTCATCACGTCGTTGTACCCTGACGACGACACTCGAAATTAAGGCACGTATAGTCGCAGTAGTTTCTTCATCCTTTCCATTGTCCCAGCCTCTCACCAAGCGCCCTATTTCGGCAGATTGTACTGGCCCATATCCGTCTTCAGACACGATTCCGTGGATAAACTGTTTGGTTGCTTTAGGAATATCCACCGCATCAATCGCCTTTGCAAAAATGACTGTTCTCCGAATTTTGGCTGGTTCAGGCAATAAATCGGATGAGAAAGTGCGATCCAACAGTCCGATCAACGCGTCAGAGAGTTTATCTTGCTGTTCCGCAGTGAGATCTAGCAGAGGATCTTTGACCGCTTTCGAGCTCCGGAAGCCAGGTAAACCTAAAAAGAAATGCACAAGTTCGTGATCCTCATCCAAACTGTCGAACGTCCACAGAAATGCACGGGCGTCAATCTCCGGTGGTGAATTCAACGCAGTTTCCTCGGCTGTGTTCTGCATGCCCTGTACGAGAATTTTGCTGTAATGTTTCTTTAAGTCTCGAAATTGATAGTAGGCTGCATAACTGATGCACGAAAAGTTGTCAGCGAACCAGTGAAGGACACGGAATGTGACAAGTTGTATTCCGGTAACAACGTGCCACGACGGCAATGATAGTGGAGTGTGGTAAGGGCTGTCATGACGAAAGATCGGTACGAGGGTGATGCATCCATAGAGAGCTGTGCAAAAGCCGATCCACGACAGCACCAACTTGCAAATCGTGAGATTAACGTTCCATAGGAACACAGCTAGGCCGGCAAAGAAAGGAATAGGGAAACGTGAAGCATCGTCGGCAGAGCTTCAACTGCCCACGGAAGGAGAAACTTGTCAACACCTTCGGCAAAGAATGCGCGGATCCGAGCTCGCTTGTGTGGAACTGTAACGTGGCTGGGTGACCTTGAGGTATCTTCGGGCCCACTGCTGTAGCAACGTCGCGAGTAGAGCGCAAGTAATGCCGATGACCAAGCTTAAGAACCAAAGGGCGTTCACACAAATTGCATAGTTTGGTGGAGAAAATGGGGGTGGTGAAGCAGGGAGGGAACTCGAAATATTCGGGTCGGCCATACTCCGGTAGATGTTGGAGAGATAGAAATTGGAGGTGTCTTGCGGGTTCTGCCGAATGTCCTGAATCGACACCGAAATCAACGACGCGACAGCAGCAGAGAATAAACCGGTCTATGGGGGGTGAGTCGGTGAGGCAGTGCACGACAATGGATGGTGGCGCACAAAGATGAGAATTCCATCAGCGTCATCTTTCCAACTTTCGGCCATCTTTTTGTCTTCTTCCGTCGCCATTCCCATATACATCGAGAAAATAGGACCGGAGCCATCAATAAAGTTTGCTTCAGCCTGTGTTGCTTTATTCGGCGTTGACGTGGGCGGGTGCTGGTAGTCACCTGTGGCAGCAGCATCAGTCATTGGCGGGAACGGCGAGGACAGTCAAGAGAGCACCTGTTCCCGGGCCTATACCTGGTTCGGTTACGTTGGCACCTCCAAGATTGGGGGGAGCTTGAGACATTGAAGAGTACGGTGTGATCCAATTGCGGAGAGTAAGATGTAGGGGGATGTTAGAAGATGCAACCGCTTACATCATCAGCATCCTCGAACGCGTCGGTACAGTAACATCAGCAAAAAAATATAAAAAATATAGGTGGAGTGACAGGCGATGACGGTAAGCTTCCTCCGTCCCACCCAACTCTTTCCAGACCCTTCACCCACCGGGAAATGAACGTGAACACCCGCCAGCTACTCCGTCACAGTATTCGAATCGCGTGCTAAGACGGCATGTATATCAGAAAAAGAGAAACGCATTCAATGAATAGTATGCACTAGAATGGTAACATCGAGAGCCCAACAAAATATGCATTTACCCTATCGTACATCTAATAGATCGAAGAAATGCCTTCCAGAATGTCATATTGGCCGTGCGAAGAGTGAGGGGGATGATCTCCTGTTTTCCTAAAGTCTGAATCCCGAGGTGAAGGACCAGCGATGGCTATGTGAGTAGCTGATGGCAGTGGCGGCGGCTGTGGTGGAAGGTCCAGGATGGCCATTGTGTTGGCCAGGATTGCGCGGCTCACTGACGGGAGATAGGGAGTAGCCTTATCCTCACGCGAACCAGCCTTCGGGCTACATTCAGCGGTACCTAGCTCAGGTACAAAAGTCGGCCTTGGAGAAGTACCTGGAGATTTTGTAGCTAGTATCGAGCAATGAGACTCTGGGAAAGAGGATAAGTGGCTTGATTCAATCATGAGAGTGTCAGAGATAGGGACTGACCAGTAATATTATCTAGCACAGGTCCAGAAGAAGCTGAAGGTGGAATCGCTGGTGCGCCGGAATGAACCAGGGGGTCTGTGGTGTTCTGAAGGGCAACTGCACCTGTTGAGGAAACGGAAGAGGCAAACGTCAAAGTTGCAGGGACGGTGGGAGGCATTTCTCGGGCGGAGGTCATGTCTCGTATGGCACCAACGGCGGTCGATGGATCTGATGAGGTGGCGGGAATGCAGGGGCTCTCCATGGCCGCCTGACGAGTAGGATTGAACGACGACGGAATATTGTCGTCGAGCAGTGGCACATCAACAAAGTTTTCGTCAACATGAAGGGCAGGTATGGACGAGGATAGCGCAACGGGGGTTCTAGCGGCAGAAATAGGAACTGGTGCAGTGTCATCATGCAGGATGACATGAGGAATAGCTATAGACGTAGACACGTCGTGGAGGTGAGGAGTCGAGTCCGGATGATGACTGGGGATGATACACAAGGGATATGAGGATGGCTCCTGCAGAATGCGATCCCGATCATCGGTGGAGGCGGAGAACCGTGTTGGGGAAGAATCCGTATGTTGGTGTAGAGCAAGGTACACGTTACGAATCCGTCTCAGGGTGTGGAATGCCAACAACCCTCCGTTACTGACCTGCACATTGGAAACAATTTGATTCCAGAGAGCACAGAACTCATGCTGCAGTTCAAGTGACGTATCAAGCATATTGAACTTGGAGGATGCTTCTAGAACTTTCGAGATTTCAGGCCATGGCCAGTCATGGTCCCAGAAAAGGGTAAATTGCTGGCGAACGATGTGAATCAAGACGGCAAGTGACAGGCTGTCACCATGTGCGGAGTGGTTTCTGAGGACAGACTCCGATACACCCATTTCATCGGAGGCCATGGTATACCAAAAGTCATCGCGCCGTTGTGCCTTTGCGACAATGCTCGAAACTGTGGCTTGGATAACCATGTTCGTTTTTGCATCATTGCCATTGCCCCAGCCTCTCAGCAAACGTGCAATTTCAGCAGATTGCACCGGCCCATACCGGTCTTCGGATACGATGCCGTCTAGAAACAGCTGGCTTGCTCGAAGAATGCTCGCTTGACCAATTGCCTTCACACAGATGGCAGTTCTCCGACTTTTGACCAGTTCCGGCAATAAATCGGATGTAATAGTGCGGTTCAACAATCCGATCAACGTGTGAGAAAGCTTCGCTTGCTGTTCTGCAGTGAGATCGGGTAGAGGATCTTTGACCAATTTCGAGTTACGGAAGCCAGGTAAGCCGGCAAAGAAGCGTTCCAGTTCGTGATCCTCATCCAAACTGTCGAATGTCCACAGAAATGCGCGAGTGTCGATCTGTGGTGTTAAATTCAAAGCAGTTTCCTCTGCCGTCTTCTGCAAGCCCTGGATAAGCATTTTACGATAACTTCCCTCCAAGTCTCGAAGGCGGTTGTAGGTTGTATAACCAAATCTCAGATATGAGGAAAACCACCGAAAGACCCGATATTTGATGGTTGATATTCCAGTAACGATGTGCCAGATTGGCAATGAGAGTGGGGTGTGGTATGGACTGTCATGACGAAAGAGTGGGACAACCGTGATGCATCCGTACAGAGCCGTGCAAATGCCGACCCACGACAATACCAACTTGAAAATAGTGAGGTTAACATTCCATAAAAATACAGCTAGGCCGGCAAAGAACAGGAATAGGGAAAGATGTAGCAGCGTCGGCAGCGCTTCAACCGCCCACGGGAGGAGAAACTTGTCGACACCTTCAGCAAAGAACGCACGGATACGAGCTCGCTTGTGTGGACTGTAACGTGGTTGGGTGACCTTGAGGTATCTTCGGGCCCACTGCTGTAGCAACGTCGCGAGTAGCGCACAGGTAATACTGATGACCAAGCTTAAGAACCACAACGCATTCACCCAAACTGCATAGTTTGGTGGAGAAAATGGGGGTGGTGAAGCAGGGAGGGAACTCGAAATGTTCGGGTCGGCCATAGTTCGGTAGATGTTCGAGAGATAGAAGTTGGAGGCGTCCTGTGGGTTCTCTTGGATGTCCTGAATCGACACCGAGATCAACGACGCAACAGCGGCAGAGAATAAACCAGTCTGCGGGAGATGAGGCAGTGAATAACTTTGGAAGATAGTGACGCACAAATATGAGAATTCCGTCAGCGTCCGCTTGCCAAGCTTCGGCCATCTTCTTGTCCTCTTCGATAGCCATTTCCATATACATGGAGAAAATGGGACCGGAGCCATCAATGAAGTTAGCCTCTACCTGCGTTGCCTTATCCTGTGCTGACGGGGGCGTGTACTGGTAGTCTCCTGTGACAGTGTCAGTGATGGGTGGGGACGGCAACGATAGTCAAGTCGAAGATAGATACCTATTCCCGGGTCTATTACGCCTGCCTCGATTACATTAACATCCTTGGAAGGAGGTTGGGGCATATTGGTGTGGGTCAATCACGGAGAGTACAATGAACTTGAAGTGGAGCGGAAGGCGGTTAAAGTGTTAACTTAGTAACAAACGTTGACCCTTCCTAATTCCAAACGATATAACATTGACCTCGGCATTGACCGGATCGCAAGCGCCAACGTAAGCTCTAACTTAGTCTCGCAATGGGCACTTTCATTTTTCGCTTCGTGGTAGAAAAGTGGGGGCCAACCCGATACTAGGATCTCTCCTTCAACACACAAGGATAGCTGAAACGACGAGTAATGTATTAAATCTCGGAGAGTGACTAGTGAATGTTCAGTTCGGCACAAGTGGATATTGTTTGGCACGGTGGGATCTGCTAGAGGCACTTCTATCAATGAGGCGAACAGGAGACGATTAGCACGCGACGTTCGAATGCGCATCGTAGCCATCCTCCGTCCCACATTTCCTGCATCAGTATGCGTCTCCCACTCGCACTGCCACTCCTAGTGCTACCCCCTGACGTCCTCTGCACTATCGGCACTGTCTTCCTAGCTGTAGCTCCAGCACCAGTGCTCACAGCGCTCACCGCTGACGTTCCGGGACTCGCCGCGCGATCCTTGGGATTGAAGAAGTTCTGCAGCACCTTGGGCTGCATTGGGCCCTGCGGGCTCCCCAGTAATAGGCGACGTTGGCGTGCCTGTGCGCCTACCGAGTCCGAGGGCCGCAAAAAATTAGCGCCCGTACTCCCGACCCTCATCTCTGCCAGGGCACGCTCGACCGGCCGCAGAGAAGGATAACGAGCCCAAGGACCCGATGAGGCTGGCGACGGCCAGCATGGACGCGTTGGGGGGGAGAAAGGAAGGTCCCACACAAACGGGTCGCGATCGGCGAGTCCTGCACCATCGTAGTTCTGGCGTGGGCTTTTTAGGGAGTGGGAGAAGGTTTGGCTACGGGTTCTCGGATAAGGACATTTTTGATAGGTCAGGAGGTAGTGCGTACTCTGGAGGCCTCGGTCCTACACGAGGACGCATACATTTTGTGCGCACTATTTCCTTTCGTGTCGCGCGACGCCTTTGATGCTAAAGCGTGGGGCATGGGTGCGCGATGTGTCATCCGACGCCAGGATTGACTTGGACTGGGAGGACGGGCTACCCAATTTAGCCGCAGAACCGTTGAGTTCAGGTCCTAACGAGAGTATCGCGCCCTGGATAGCGCTGGACGTCGCAAGAAGAGGCTCGGCGGATGGTTCGGTGTAATGTTGAAGGTGAGTATGCCCTGCGGATCCACGGTCAGGACTGAGGCGACAGGAATGGGGATTATATGGACATACGGCGCTCGCGATTCTCTTCCCGGATTACCTCGAGCTCTCGTGCACCGCCGCCTTCGACCCAATGCTCGACCCAAGCGAGCCAGGTGTGTAACTCCTCGAGGGAAGTCTAGAGTCGTGTCCACCCCAGAACTATCACGACGGCGGTGTGAGGAAGAGCGGATTGCGGCTGTAAGGAATGCGGTACGAGGTGGTGTACGAAGGGGCTGATGACGGGACGGTGTACACGGATAGTCGAGCAAGGATATCTGACGCGTAATGATTGGGGACACGTTCATGAGGGTCGACCTCATCGCGTATATCGGCCCAGTCGTATCCTAATGCGAAGTCTGTGCGTGGCTCATCTTTTCTTGCATCTACCGGTGGTCTTTGGAGAAGGGCAGATACGAGCGTACTCTTGCCAGTTGAAGGCTGAGGCTGGCCAAGGACGAGGACGTTTTTTGCAGGTATCGAGCGCGACGAAGATACAGAATTAAGGATGCTTGACCTAGTCGTCACCTGCGGTGGCGTCAGTGATAGGTGAGAATGGCGAGGACAGTCATTACCTGTTCCTGGGACTATATTTGCCTTGGTTACACTAACACCTTCGGGAGGAGCTCGAGACATTGAAGAGAATGGTTTGGTCCAATTACGGAAAGTACAAGGTGGTGTCGTGGAAGACGAAGACGTCAACAGTTTGGTGCCTGCCCTTTTCCTTATCGCATGGCAATGAGGCGAAACAGGGCCGTACAGGCCCACTGCAGGGTCGACCAAACCGTTACAAGCGCTCGATGCGCAACTGTCATCGTTTCAAAATAGGCGAGTCTCGTATTGTATGGTCTATTTTGCATCGTGGTGGGTGGTCAACCCTATCCGAGGAAGGCCCAAACCCCTCCTCTACATTCGTACTGCGGTATTTGACGCTGAATTTTTTGGTGAGAACTGCTGGAGAGAGGGCCTGGGACAGAAACGAGGGGAGGTGCGTCGAACGCTCTCGTCCGGCCCGGGGGCGGCGCGGCCACTGTTAACACGTTAACGGCCGAGCGCTGAGCGCTGAGCTTGCGCACACGTTTTCGGTTTGTTGTCTGGCGCCTCAGTGAGTCGATGCCGGTGCCAGTCGCTTAAATACGGCATATACGTTCCGAATCACGTTTTCTGCTTGCGAGAAACTCAGGCTGGTAGATATTGGCGAGAGAAATGTTGATGTATACTGCAAGGGCGAGTTGATTTCCTGGGTCATCATCATGGCGGTCAAAGCCGAAGGGGTAGCAGACAGAAAATCCTCACCCCCAGGTAAATGCGCGAAGAGAAAGGGCGAGTGGAAGCATCATGATAACTTGGGAAGCAAAAGCGCTGTCCACATCGGCCTCCCACATCGGCCTCCCAACATCATCAGCGACTCGGTCACTCCGTTGTCCCTGAGCCACCATCTCAGAGTCACGTATCCGCAGTACAGGCCCCGAGCTACTTTTAAAGCCTCGCTGTGGTTCCTCCAGCGGGTGCGGATCGAGGAAGGAAAGCAATCACCGGCTTATTCCTCGCTTATGTTACGCATACTTTGCTCAGGCTACAGTGTTCGTATTGCGTGATAAATCGCCGGTATATATATCCACGAAAATGAGAAACGTATTGAATCGTAACCAAACGGCGATATCGAGAGTATAACAAGAACACCTATATACTCTATCGCAAATCCCAACAGGCCAAGGGTTGCATTATGTACGAGCTCGAAAGCGCGTGCGTGAGTATTGTAAGGCCAAAAGCAGTGGGGGAACCGTGAAATAGAGAAGCCAATAGTAGCCCAGAAGTCCGAAGGAGAACCGCGCGAGGGTGGAAGAAAGACGACGGGTTCGTAGCCGCAGTTCTGAGGAAAAGCGTCGCTTGAGGAGGGCTGAGCCGACGCTAAAGTATCCTAAAGAGTTCAGAAGTCAGTAGTCGAGAAGCTGGTGAGACGAGATTCGATCTTGAGGAAAAAGAGAGAGAAGCGTTCGAAAACAAACCGACTAGAGCTGTCTTTATCGTAGACCTAGCTCGTCGCCGCTGTTTGGCTTTTCTAAGGCTTAGAACTTCGCGCAGGTGAGAAGGGAGAAAGATTGACAGTCTCATTTGCCCGAGTAGTTAGTCCTTAAATACATTTCGAACCGTACCTAAGAATAAACGATGTTGAAAGCGAGCTTCGTGAGGGAAGGGTAAAAGTGGGCGAAAGGCAATCGAAAAGTTCACGGAAAGGGGGACTGGACTGGTGAAAACACGAGGCTAATAGCACGAGGCGTAGGTATTCGGGGAGCAAGGGAACGTGGCCGAATGATGACGCCGGCGATCGCAGCCACGCGTACTGATGGCAAGACGATAGTGTCAGAACGTAGAGATAAAATAAGTCAAAGATATGGCACGCCTGGGCACGAGACAGAGAGCGCGATGGAAAAGGCTTTATTGAGGAGGACTTCACGACCACGAGGATGCTCGGCCGAGGGCGAATGGAGTTGAAGGGGATTGAAGATAATGGCGTTGATTTGGATAAGGGGGACGAGTGCCATGAGGCTCTTGATGGCCGTCTTGGGATTAATGAGGGTCATCGGTCGGCGGTGGAAGAGATAGAAAGGGGAATGGATAAACGAGCGACTTGGGTGAGCGAGATGAGGGTAGAAGATAAGAAAACATGAGGCATGAGGCGGAAGTCCGAGGGTTCCGAATCCGAATGTCGTGAACACGTGACGTTTCGAGCTCAAGGCGTTTGTGGGCGTTACAATTACACGATGCCATATTGTCCGTGAGAAGTGTATGGAGGATGATCTCCTGTATGCTCAGCGTTGGGCTCCCGCAGAGAAGGACTCGCATTGGCCAAGTCAGTAGCCGATGGCTGTGACGGCGGCTGCAGTAGAGGATCCAGGATGGCCATAGTATTTGCCTGGATTGCGCGATTCACTGAAGGGGGATCAAGAGCGACCCTATCCTCGCGCGAATCAGTACCCTTATCACTAGCCACGGCGCTGAGCTCAGGTGCAGACGGCCATGGAGAAGTGCCAAAAGAAGTGGAAGCCGGGATCGAGAGATGAGACACTGGGAACACGATTGGTCAGGTTCAGCTATGGTAGAGTCAAAGTCAGCAGTACCTGTCAGGAGTGTGTCATCGGGCTTAAGTTCAAGCTCAAGAACAGCCGAGGATGGGGCGTCTGCTGCATCGGAATGTGCCAGGTCTGCGTTGTTCTGGTTGGAACCTGCACCAGTTAAGGGAATGGACGAGGGGGATATCGACGTTTCGTCGGTGGTGGGGGGCATTGATCGGGTGGAGGTCTTAATTTCTCGTACAGTACTAGCGATGGCTGGATCAGGTGAAGTGGCAGAATCGCGGAGGCCTCCCGCAGCAGTCCAATGAGCAGGGTGGAATGACGCTGGGCCAGACATATTATTGTTGAACAGTGGCGCAACAATGGAGTTTTCGTCAGTGTGAACACGGGCTAGTATGGGCGGTGATGCGGCATCGGGAGTGCTGGTAATCGGAGCAGGTATCAATGCAGAGCTGCACATAACGGTACGAGGGATGGCCGTGGTTGCAGAGACGTGAGCATTCGAGTACGGATGATGGGTGGGGATGTTACACAAGGGATATGCGAATGGATCCCACAAGATGCGGTCTTCATCATCAGTAGAGGCGGAGAATAGTGTTGGGGCAGCATCAGTACCTTGGTGTAGAGCAACGTAAACGTTGCGAATCCGTCTCAAGACAAAAAACGCCAAACACATTTTGTTATCGCCCTGCACATCGAGAACGATTTGGTTCCAGAGTGCACAAAACTCGTGCTGCAGTTCAGGTGACGTATCCTGCGCATTGAAGTTGGAGGCCGCTTTTATAACTTTCGAGACCTGAGGCCATGGCCAATGAAGTTCCTCAAAACGACTAAATTGTTGGCGAGTGACGTGGATCAAGATTGCAAGTGACAGGTTGTCACCGTGCGTGGCGTGGTTTCGGAGGACGGATTCTCGTACACCCATTTCATCGGAGGCCGTAGCGAACCAAAGGCCATCGCGTCGTTGTGCCCTTGCGACCACACTCAAAACGAAGGCTTGCATATGCCTTATAGTTTCTTCACCCTCGCCATTGTCCCAGCCTCGCACCAAACGTACAATTTCGGCAGATTGCACCGACCCATACCGGTCTTCGGATACGATTCTGTCAAGAACCCGGATGATTGGAAAGTCCGTTGGGTTGAAGGCCCTCGCACAGACGGCAGTTCTCCGACTTTTGGCCCGTTTAGGCAACAAATCGGATGAGAGTGTGCGGTCCGACAATCCGACCCATGCGTCCAAAATCCTGCCCTGTTGCTCCCACGTGAGATCGGGCAGAGGATCTTGAACCATTTTCGAGTTGCGGAAGCCAGGCAAGCTGGCAAAGAAGCGCTCCAGTTCGTGATCTTCGTCCAAACTGTCGAACGTCCACATAAACGCGCGAGGGTCAATCTCCGGTGGTGATTTCAAAGCAGTTTCCTCGGCCGTCTTCTGCATGCCCTGCGTAAGCAATTTGCGATAACTTTGCTTCAAATTCCAAAAGCGATTGTGGGCTGCATAAAAGCGCAGAGAGAAAGAGAACCGCTGAAGGATCCGAAATGTGACAAATCGTATTCCAGTAACAATATGCCACGTCGGCAATGAGAGTGAGGTGTGGTATGGGCAGTCATGGCGAATGAGTGGGACAAGTGTGATGCATGCGTAGAGGGCCGTGCAGAGGGCGATCCACGACAGCACCAACTTGAAAATCGTGAGATTAATGTTCCATAGAAAGACAGCTAGGCCGGCAAAGAACAGGAACAGGGCGACATGTAGCAGCGTGGGAAGTGCCTCAACCGCCCACGGAAGGAGAAACTTGTCGACACCCTCAGCAAAGAACGCACGGATGCGAGTTCGCTTGTGTGGACTGTAACGTGGTTGGGTGACCTTGAGGTACCTTCGCGCCCACTGCTGTAGCAACGTCGCGAGTAAAGCGCAGGTGATACTGATCACCAGGCTTAAGAACCAAAAGGAATTTACCCAGATCGCATATTTTGGTGGAGAAAATGGGGGCGGGGAAGCTGGGAGGGAACTCGAAATATTCGGGTCGGCCATAGTTCGGTAAATGTTGGAGAGATAGAAATTGGCGGTGTCCTGTGGGTTCTCTTGGATGTCCTGAATCGACACCGAGATCAACGACGCAACAACAGCAGAGAATAAACCGGTCTGTGGGAGAGTTAGGCAGTAGATAACATCGGAAGATAGTGACGTACAAAGATGAGAATTCCCTCAGCGTCCGCTTGCCAAGCTTCTGCCATCTTCTTGTCCTCTTCCGCAGCCCTGTCCAAATACATTGAGAATATAGGACCGGAACCATCAATAAAGTTAGGATCTTGTGTCACTTTATTCTGTGCTGCTTGGGGTGGCTGGGGTGGGTCCTGGTAGTCGCCTGTGACGGCATCAGTGATCTAGTGATGAGTAAGAACAGCGAGGACAGTCAAGTGTGAGCACCTGTTTCCAGGTCCATAGTTGCCTCGGGTACATCGACAGCTTCGAGCGACATCGAGGAGTATGATGTGGACCAATTACGAATAGTACAATGTGGTGTCGTGGAAGACGTTACTGTAAGTGCTTGATGCGTGACCTTTGTGCCCGACTGGTGGTACTGGCGTGGCGATAGGGCGATAAGAGGACCGAACTACAAGCGCTCGATTCTGACCAGTTTTTACCAAATAAGGCTTCTAAGTGCACGTTATGGTGGGCGGTTCAATCGGACACAAATACCCTCCCCTACGGTAATTGTACTGTAATCATAATTAATGCAAAGTCTGGGCGTGGCTCATACGCTGGCATCTGCATGTGGCCTTTTGGAGGAGGCGGGTACGAGGGCGCTCTTGATAAATGAAGGTTTCCCAAGGGCAAGGACGTCCTTTGTTGACGAAGATACAGAATTATGGATGCCCGACCAGAAACCTTGGAGAGGCCGAGTCTGGTGAATCACTGACAGTGAATACTCGGGTTTACTGGTCCGGCCCGGACGCCGCCATCATCGCCCCTTCTCCTTCAAGTTCGTCCTGCTGCCCGGGCCCTTGTACGTTCGACGCCCCCATTCTCTGAACTCGTTTAAATGAAATATATTGGATTCAAAACACTGCGATCTTCAAATAACAAAAGATATGCTATTGTGAACAATTCGAGGTTGCAAAGTTAAAATGGCTAGTATGGCTACCCTGGTACGGGAACAGGGCACCAACCTCCGCGTCATTGTCAGGCGTGTTCATCAATCAGTCTGCAGTGGATTGAACGTATACGGCTACCGCACATACACTAGGATACGTGACCATGCGCCCCTCTCCGCTCCCCCCACCACATTCTGCCTAACACTAGCCAGCCATCTGTACCTAGGCACAGTCATCGTGTTATCTTCGGGTATGCCTATTCGAGATGCTCCACCACTCGAAGACGCTTCGATTCTTCATACCCCACACGCTACATTCTTCGAGGTTGACACGGTGGTGCCTAAGGTTCTCCCCGAGGCCGACCCTCCTTTCCGCCTGTTTGGTAAGTCACGGGCTCGCAGATCTCACCAAGGAATGTGTAGTTAATGATGATGAATTCAAGGTCGGAGAAGGGGGAATATGTTATGATAGGATGGATTGGGAGGACACCATTCCGGTTCTCGCTCTGGAGCTATCTGTTCCTGACGACAACGTAGCCGCGTAGGTATCGAATACGAAGAGGTGCATACGAGGACTCTCCTCCTCTTCGCTTACGCCGCAATTGAACAATTGGCCTGTCTGAGCCCTCAACGTCTTCCATCCCCTCCACTTCCTGTGCGTGCACCGCTTACACGTGTGTTCGCACCGTAACTCACCGAAGTCACTGAGCCAGTCACCAGCCGCTTTGCTCACTACTCGCCACCGTCGTGCACAATATCAACTACACTGTATGCGTTCTCCCTCCCTCTTATGCTTTACCTACAGACGCGGTTTCATCTCCCGCGAAGACCAACCTTTGCCGCGCTATGAAGCAGCAACAGCACGGTCTCGTAACACCCGCTCTTTGAGCTTTATGTTTGATCCGGTACTCGCTGCACCCGCGCCACCGCCGTTGGCCTTCCTCCGGATAGTCCCAGGAGGCAGGCTGGACGACTGGTATGTCTGGCAGCATGCACATGCAGACACCATCGGTAAGTCTTCCAAGTGGTCATATCTCTTAAAAGCGTGGCTCTCTATCGACAGTGCAACGCATAAAGAAAATATCTGGACACCCCAGACCTCTCGAGCGCAAAATACGTCCGCTAGACTTCGGACTTCAGTACATTGGGCAGGACCGTCGCAAGTCGTCGCTGGGCTGCAATTGCCCGTAACCCGAGTCGAGCGCTAGGTCCTGACGGTAGATTTTCCCTCCAAGTCTCACCATAGGCTTTATTTCAGAGAACAAACACTCAGACTACATTGTCACTATTCGTATCGCGTGATAAGACGCGATATATCTCAGATCTGCGAAACGTTTTGAATAGAATGGACCGAAATGGTAATATCGAGAGCCGAACATAGGTACGTTATTGCAAATTGACGAATGGGTTATACGATGTCGTATTGGCCGGGCGACGTGTGAAGAAGACGATCACTTGTTTGTTCGACATCTATTCCCTTCTCTGAAGAATAAGCGATGGTAATGTCAATTGCTGTTGGCTGCGGCGAAAGATCCAGGGCCAAGGTGTTTGCATGGGTTGCGGGATCCACTGGCATGGGGTCAGGAGCATTTGTATTCTCGCGCGAACCAGCCTTGGGGGCTACCTTTAGCAGTACCAAGCTCAGGTGCTGAAGTCGGCCATGGAGAAGTACCTGGAGAGTGGGGAAGAGGATAAGCGATTATATTTCGTCATGGGAGACAGAGACAGTAACGGACCGGCAATATCATCGAGCACAGGTCCAAGAGGAGTCGAGGACGGGATCTCTAATGTATCAGTATGCACCAGGGGGTCTGCAGTTTTCTGGAGAGAAACCGTGCCGGTTGGAGAAGCAGAAGAGTTAGACGTCGAAGTTGAAGGTGTGGCTGGAGGAATTGTTCGGGCGGTGGTCACGATGTCTCGCGTTGCACCAACGGCAGTCGCCGGATCTGATCGAGTGGGTGGAACACGGGGGCTCTCCATGGCCGTTTTACGAGTGGTATTGAACGACGCGGAAATACTGCTGTCGAGAAGTGGCACATCCATACAGTTTTCGTCAATTGCGGGTACGGACGAGGATGGCGCATAGGGAGCGCTGGCAAGCAAATGAAAGTCAGGCAGGAGCACGTACTTTGGGGATTGGTCCTACACGAACTAGTCCTGCACGAGGGACGCGTATAGCTTTCGCGCACCGCCTTCCGATCGTCATCCATCAGGCGTCAGATGACAGATCATCCTCCCATGCCTCACCCCATGCTTCCGACTCGAAGCCATCCCGTAGCATCGTGATCTCTCCTAAACTGTCCCTCCCCGCGGGAACAATGATGTGGTCGCAGTCGGGGGTATGCGTCTTGTGAGCGAATAGGAATGGGTTGAATCCTGGTGCAGCAGTGCTGTCGAGCGCGCCGTCAGTCGCAGTTGCTAGGGGCACATATAGAATATGGGGCGGGTATTGGCTCAGGACGTTGAGTGTCATTGGCTACGGTGTTGTATAGAGGAGACTTCCGCCATCTGCAACCACCATTCCACGAGAGTAAGAAACAAGGGAGGACGCCTAAGAGGCCACACGCACGCTTCAAGCAAACGGAGTGTTTCTCCCATTCACCTTCCTCGCCCTTTACCACTCCGCCCATCCCAAACGCGCCGGCGCCAACACGGTCGGATTCATCGACGATTACGCCAACTTTGGTGTACAAGACGACGATAGTTATGCCAGCCGCGTGTGATCTCCAGTTTCCGTTCATCGTGTGTGCAAAGCGGGGACGGGAAAGTCTTTTCTTCGTGGTATCTATGCGTGTCAGGCTCAGGTCCATTAAGCTCTCGGATCGTGGTGACTGGGGAGACGAGATGGATCCGTAGCGGGCACGCGATAGATGCAAGGCCATGTCTACAACGAAGGTGTGCTGACGCTCGCGAGCGTCGGGGTGTATTGAGTTGAAAGCACCGGAATGTCACACCGTGACATTGGCGTCGGGGTGCAGGTCCGGGGACGAGCTGCGATATCATGTTGGGGAGCCGTCATGGCCGTTGTGGGCGGACCTTGGGGAGGAGGAAATGGGGGAATCGTTGGTTTAAGCCATCGAAGCAATGGAATAGGAGACCTTTTTTTTTACTCGAGGAAAGCAGTTGAAAGAGAAAACGCGACGCACGGGAGGAAGTCTGCCAGTAGTTCATTTTTCTAGCATCTTCTGATGAGAGAGACAGATACGAGGGTGTTGTTGAAAGTTGAAGCTAACCAATGAAAAGAACGCTCAGAGTTGGTATAGAAGATACAAACTGGCCCAGCTCACCCCGTCCCTAACACGTCACGTGATGTCACGTAATGTAGGAGGGGGTAATCTCCAAGTCTGGCAGCGTTGATAACCAAAACCATTTCTCGCCAAAAACCAACATCCAAACGGTCGCGCTGCGCAGAGTAATACTGTCTCACTTACTGTAGACATGTTACAACACGCTAGTCAATCTTGTGGGGTACGTTCACACTGCAATCGAAACTCACATACCTATGTCACATATGTGCCATCGCGGTATGCGCCATCGCATTATCATAGTCGCATATCTAAAATTCACACTTGAATTCACTGATCTACCCGAGCTCCTTGGTAGCTGTGGCTGGCGTGATGTAGTCAGTACCAGGCTATTACATGCGAACGCTTATTTGATCAAAAACGAGCGTGGTGGAATAGTTTAATCGCCTCTCTATCCTCTCTGAACCATTTTTTGGGACAAATACACCTCAATCACGCTCCATGCAGCACTCGCACCGTACCAGCTCCTTCAAACGCCCCTCCACCGCTTTTCGAGATGGCGTAGCGGGAAGTACAACAACGTGGTGACGGCAATTGCCATCTCAACGCCGATGTCGCCAGTCGTGCGCGCGATCGGGCCCTCGTACCAGACTTGATCCATCGATGGAATGACAAGCGCAAAGCTCAGCGCAGATGCCGTCAGAGCAGCTGCGCCGAGTGGGAGCTTCGACGGCACGTTCCAGGATTGGACGTCGTAAAGCGCAAAGTTTGCCTTGCGGAAGTAGAGGTGCTCTACCAAAACCGTAGCTGTCCAACACCCTGCAGTTGCAATCCAAATTGTCAGCCGGATCGACATCGACGGTTGCGGGAGGAATAGTGTGTGTGTACAGTACCTGTCCAGTAACCGATGATGCTCAGGAAGTTGGAAAGTGCCGAATATAGCTTGTGCTGGCCCGCGATGGACAATGGAATTACACTTTTGCGCCATCATTTCAGCGATGTTGGCAAGTGTGGGAAATTGTACTCACACTGCAGTCGCGATCACCGAGAACACATATCTTGGAACGACCACCAACGGCGGGATGAAAGTCTGGAGGCACATGCCGAAAGAATACATTGTTGGAACGTTGTTTCCAGTGACGCTCAAGCTGATGAACACCATTAAAACCTTGCCGAATGTGCCGACGGGTTGCAGCATCGCGGCAACCAGCCCACCAACATCGCCACCAGCGTACCCGACTTCCCAGGCGGGCACTACCGGAGCAGTTATTGCTGCTGCGGCTCCCAGACATTGAAGCGTGACCTTGGATGTAAGGGTCAGTGTGGTCACGTGGATAGCGGAAGCAACTCTTTTTACCGTAGGTACGATGAGGCCGGCGTACGAATACCAGAAAATCCGCCAGCTATGATCGTTCAAAATTAGTCAGTGCTCGTAGGCTGCAAGCTGCGGGAATTTAGATGTAGCGAACCTTGAGACACCTGGGTGGAAGTACGTAGTGTAATCCGAACTCATTACCGCCCATGACATCGTGAAGCCGGCAATCGTCGCTCCAAAAGTGAGAACCTGTGACGCAGTAGCTGGTGGTGCTGCTGGGGCGTCAGAGAAGTGCTTGCCACCGACGCATGTAGCAATGATGAAGACCAGGATGACAGGGAACCAAACTACGCGCTCGAACCTGAGAAAATATTTGCAGGGGATGGCTAAACGTTATCCAGGGTGAGGAATGACAGAACGTACCAGCTGAGAAATTTGAGTCCACAGAAGGATATCTGCTCATCGATACAATCAGGTAAAAACGGGGTCTATGATAACAGCGTCCACTGACAAAAAGAGAAATCACTGAGATGACTACGATCCCGACCCTAAATCTATGATGAGACTTGCGAACACACAGAATTTGAAATTCTCTCACGTCCAGCTGACATGGCCGACATTCGCGAGCGCCTGGCCACCCAATATGTTGCTCAGAACGGCATAACCAATGAGCCCGATAATGCTGAGTAAACTGGGGACTGTGGCGCCATAGTATCTATTTTAATCTAATCAGTGTACATATCACTGAGTTGATTGCCGACTGCTTACCCAAACGTATATCGTGAAGAGCACAACTGACGCAACCCGAGTTTCGGACCCCATGTCGAGCTTTTCCGCGGCTCAGTTTTGTACTGCTGCCACCACAAAGCGGAAGGACATGAAGCTGTACTCACAAGTATGCAGGAAAACCGGCGAAGAGCAGGTTAAAAAATAGGATGGACAGACACGAATCTCGGAGCCCAAGTCCGTAAGCGACAGGGCCCAACGTCCCCGAAGAGAATCTGAGAGAGAAAGAAGCGAGCTCAACCACAACTGCAGCCAAGTGAAAAATAATGGAACTACGCACGACAGAATGTTCGTATTTGCGGACATCCATATAAAAAATATCTTATTGAACTGCGTCTCCTTCCTGTCTTCAAAGGCGACAGGGTGGATACCTGTAACGTGCACGCGGAGGTCAGCCAAGCCCGGCAGTTCGAGATTTGAGACAGACCGCGAACTTCAACCCCCCAAGTCAAGAGTCTTTGGGAGAGTGAAAGTCGATCGGCATGGAAAAAATCCTGGTTTTCCGACTGGCTCTCCCGATGTTTCTCGGAACCCCATGATGAGGCCTTAGCGTGCTCTACCTCCATGTTACAATCGGTCGACAGAGGGTTGACAGGACAAGACGAAGACGGGTGATAAAGAGATAGCTGGATTCGAAACCATTTGTACTGGTAAAGAAGACCAAGAAGAAGACGAAAAGTAAGTTATGCGAGAAAGCGAATCACCGGGCCGTACAACGTCTTAGTCCTATGGTAACTTAGCACTATCTCCTCCTCGGGCCCGCTTATCTCAGATTCAACCCGTAGCCTGCCACTGATCATCGATCGCCGCCCAGCGCTCAGGCTTGCGCTGTCGGGCCAACCCGCAGGAGAGAGAATGCCTCAGTCTACTAGCCGCCGCGAGCGGGATCCGGGCTTCCTCGGCTCAAGCTTTAAGCGGCGTTTCGTTTTCTCCAGCCGCCGCTTGAGCCGTATCTTGCAGCGCTCGCACAGTGCACCGAGGGGCTTCTGCCGGTATTTGCCGGCGACATGACTCGCTAGAACACGACCGCTGGAAAGGAAGCGCGTTAGTGTGATACCTGTGGCGATAAAAAGGACGATAAATACGTCACTGACCGTGGAAGCAAAACCCGTAGCCGCGGCAGCGGCA
This sequence comes from Lactarius quietus, assembly GCA_015025155.1. NCBI lineage: Eukaryota > Fungi > Basidiomycota > Agaricomycetes > Russulales > Russulaceae > Lactarius > Lactarius quietus. The sequence continues at coordinate 35,320 of WITN01000168.1, read as the reverse complement.
GGCCAGTTCGAATTCGCGCTCGATTCTTCTGCATGTAGTGGAATAGACTGGTCTTAAATTTCAAGAGCGTTGGATTGCCACACCTTACTATTACGGCTGCCCGCTAAAATTGACCGGCCCTAAACTAAAATCAGTCACGTTACCAGAGGTTAGACGTGTCACATTAATTTAGCATTAATCTACCATCAGCAAAACAATATTTGATTTACAGCCTATTATGGAATTGGGGATACATAATGCATATTGTAATATATTGTAAGGTAGTGTGATATATAACATAATATTATAATCTAGTCTTCAAGAATCTGCTGGCCAACCTGTGATGGCTTGCAAGGCATCGCCATTCTTGTGTCTATCTCATAATATCATATCATGATATTATAATCACTGACAAAAATGTGGTCTATCACACAAGTTTGGAAGAATGACCTATTTTATACAGCTGCAAACAGCTTTGGTGACACAATCTACATAACATTACAGATTACAGGATAGTCACATTCAGATAAAAGAGTCATTGTGGTGCCACTGGATACAGGAAAACTATCAGGGAAAACAAAGGCAGCAAAGGTGAATTGGTGATGATGTGAGCAATGGCAAAGGAACTGTGTGTCTTCTATCAGTGTTTGTGAGTGTGTTTGCGTGGTATTGGAACAAAGCATTCAGGATCGAAAACCAGTCACGTAGCATGGATGGTGTAGCCTTGAGCAAGTTTGGAGCGATGAGTGGCATTGCCTGATACAGGGTGCTATTTGGACTGCTGTAGATACCTAATGCCATTCTTGGTCCAAAACCTGTGTAAATGGATGGGTCTGGTCACTGAAACATTGATGAGTGCTGAGATGAGGGCTGTAGTGGCAACGAAACAAAGCACAAAATATAAATGGAACAAGCCTTGGAGGTACCAAGTACAGCAGCGATTGGCTACTTGGGACTTGCTGTGTAATGTTGAATTCAAATGGACCATGTTGCCAACATAGCGGCTGGAGTGATATTGAGAACACAAGTGTTACGCTCAGACCCTACGCCTAGCCAGAGACAGCGCAAGTGTCTACATGAACACTGGAAGAATTGCCATGATTACCCAGAAGCGCATACCTGGGAGGCACGTGATCAAAAGGACATTGAAGAAGAAGAGGCCGTACGTGCACTTGTAGCGGCAGAAGACGACAGTTACCTCGCCTTCGATGAGGCGTGCAGAGTCCGCCAGTTCGTGAGTAACCTGATCACTCGCGGGAGAGTCCCAGATACTGGCAGGAAGGCTATTACAGGACGAGCAAGAGTCACGTGACACGGTCATGTGATAAACCCCCGGGTCACGGGATCTGACCTAAGCAATAAGTCAGGGGGGCGCGAAGGATGGAATTGTCCCAGGCCACAGTATGTATCTGGCCTAACTAATAACTCAGGGGACGTTGGAAGAAGCCATGGAATTGGCGGAAGACAGTTGCGTCCTGAAGACGACCAACGACGACAAATAGCGATTGCGTGGTGAAAGACCAGCGACCTGTAGCTGCCGGTATCAGCGGGCCGTGGCTGCCGTTGGGACGCACTCCAGCGGGCCGGGTATGATCCCCTTTCGGGAAAGTGTTATTGATGGATTAGTTCAGGGAAGCGCCTGTGTTAGCGCCGAGACCATTGCTTATTGATGCATGGTTTGATTTGTATTGTGGATGACAGTTTCTTACTGTTCGATTACTTATGATTGGTGTTCGCTTACTGATGCGATGAGGCGGGATTATTGATATCCCAGGGTTGCTTACTCACTGGTTGGAGGTGCTCAGTCACTCATTGGTGGGGACGCTTACTTATGGCTGATTAATGCCTTATTCATGTGCTGGTTGATGTGAGTCATCATGCTTATTATTCACTACTGTTGTATTTGTCGCCTTGATAGCTTGATGGACTTTTACCTTTTATGGTTGTTTCTGAGTACTATATATACTATACAAGCTGAGCTATAGTTCGTTAGCTTAGTTGTCTTGACATCCACCTGTATTACTCTCAGGAAGTGCAGACAGTCTTATAGCAGAGTCATTGTTCCCTTTGACTATTCGTGTTGCCAACTCAAAGTGTTAGGCATTGCCACCTTGTAACGAACTTCAAGCTAGGCGGTACTAGGGGACCTTCTTGGTTATTCGCCCTTTACAAGTCATACGAAGCATTCCAGAGTTCAGAAGCCGTGCGCTTTGCTCTGAATTGAAACAAGGAAGACCCATCGGATCCAAGTCGGATCGACGTTTAGTGGAAACGTTACAACAAGAATCTGAGATGACTGGTGTGACAACTCCAATCAATTGTCTTTTTGCAAAGTTGGGGATGACTTTGAGTGCAGGCAGAATTCAATTTGACTTGCATAAGTCCAGGTGGTTGTTGAAGTGATGGCAATGGCAGTAAGTGGGGTGGAATGGGGATGTTCAACTAGGCTTCCAAAAGCAGCACGTGAATGATAGTGTAATGTGCAGGCTATGTATGCATTTGCTCAACTTGAGCATGGAGATGTGATGGCAAAGCTGCCGAACATGATAGAGCTGCCAATGTAGTTGCCGACTTTCCTAATTGAGCTGCTGAGGCTTATGTAAGCCGAGGGATGTGTTCAGCTGAAGTAAGCAGAGGTGACTGATAGCTGCTGAAGCTGCCGACACTGAGTTTCTGAAGACACTTGAAGGTGCTTCCCTAAGATATGGTATGAGGAAGTGCTCGAACGGAGACACTCCTTAGCAGTTGCAAATGGAAGAGTAGAGAGGCTGCTAGATTCCAGAGACAAGACACAAGTTCTACAAGAAGGTCAAGCTGCCAAATACATTATTTGGCAGCACACTTATAACAGTGCAGAGGCATGCACCTTTGTCAGTGATCACGCCACTACTACCAAGTCTCAGTAATCATACAGTAATCACCAGTCATCACATAGTGAAGCATCAGTCATCATATTGTAGCACATCAGTCAGCCATCAGTCAGCAGTTGGAGTGGTTCTGTAAGCATCGTATAGTAATAGGGGATTGACTTTGGCACCTTCCTTCAAGAACAGTTCACCGTTTCAGCAGCTAAGGAGACATACTCAGCAGTTCATAACATCACCTCCCTTTCAAGGTACAGCATCCATGCTGTATGGCAGTAGTGAGATCTCGCATTGCTTTACTTATTGCTGACCTTAGGTCCTCAACCCCGTCCTCCCACTTAGTGTGTCAGCAGCTGTGTAAGCTGTAGCCGAGCCTTAGCTGAGCCACCATAGCTGATCTGGTTACCTTGGCTCGCCAAGCCAAGCCTGTTTATTTGGCTCATTGAGCCTGACTCAGCCCAGCCAGTCAACTGACGACTCAAGCATGGCTTCAGCTGGGAGCTGGCTGGCTAACTCATACAGCGTGGTTGTGGCAGCTGTGGTCCTCGAAGCCATTTCCCTGGCAGCCTGGCTTGGGACTCAGCAACACCGTCTACCACCAACCACCTCAAGCATCACCACCTCAGCAAGTTGCCCTCACCTTGGCTGTCACCATCGCCACTGCCCACTTGATTTAGCTAAGTAATTTCCCTCTTCCCTTTTTTCCAGCTAACCTCTAATGCAAGGCAGTGAGGACGGCTGTGACAATGAAGGCAGCAGTGGCCATGGCAACTCTGTCATAACCATAACATGTCCGGACACTCGTTTTCTTTCTTACTCATTCCTTTTGACATACGCTTACCTGTTCCATCTCATCCCTTGTTCTCTAATCAGTCATCCCTTTGTTATGACTCACTACCACTGACTCATACTACTATACAATGACTCATTCCGTGTGCCCTGAAGGTTGTACTATTACAATGACTCATACATGACTCATCTCTACTTATTATCGGGTATATAAGACGTAGCTTGTATCTGCTTGTACCCCAGCTTTGTCTTCGTCTTTATCTTGCGAATCACATTGTCTCCTTTGCTCTTCCATTGTTTGGCTGCAAAGCCTCATCGAATCACCGAGTCACTGTAACACTGAACCACCTTGAACCCACAGGAACCTTTGACCGTCATTACGAGTGTCTACTCATAATACGGAAACCCCTTGAACTCTCGGCTAGTCATTGCCTCATTGTCTTAGGCTCACGTCGAGCAACTTACGTCTCCGCAAGGACGTAACAAACTCCTCCCTACACAGGCAATACCACGTTGAAACTACCAGTCATCTATCTGTAATAGTTTACAATATATGTCATGTGACTTTCTCAGGCTTGCATTGAGAACTGTTTGGGTGTTTGGGTGGGTTCTCATGTTGCCCACTCAGACACAGTAACTGGTTGGTACAGATCACATCGGCTGCGACAGTGTTACTTTGAAGAAAGCTACATTCGTGGTACATCAGACTACAACATAAATGTGCTACAAGTAACCGTGCACCCAACCTACACCCCAAAAGACACAAGAACCTAGTGCCGAATTTCCATGCAAGCGGATATGCTTAAAATGTGGTGAGATGATGAGTTGGTGTGAGCTGAAGAGTGAAGGCTAGAAAACCACAGTTAACACTGATTACATATGATACAATATGGTGTTTTACACTTGACCATTGAAAATGGGCCTATTGTTGAAATGATGGGAGTGGGAATGCCAAGAAGAGAACTTGGTTTTGCTCTCAAGAGTCTCAGGTTGTGAGCACTGTGAGAGGATGGAATGTAGATACAGGTAGTCCAGCTTCTTGTCAAAGCCAATGGTGCGAACATAGTTGACAAATTTGCAGAAGGGAGTGGGTATGCCTTCACAGAGCTCTTCCATGCTTGTCAAAAATTTCTTCTGTAAGACTGCTGCCTCCTGACCACTCCAGGTGGAAATATTAGTCCAAGGTAAGTTACCACATGCTAAAAAAATGATGGTATAGGCAAGAGACTCTAGGTCGTCATGACGCAATTGGGCATGCTCTTGCTGGCCATTGATGGACATGAATGGAAGTGTACTGATGATGGAGTGACCCATGGAGTATGGAGTGGGTAAATAAGTTGCAGGATTGCGAAATAGCCATGCCAAGCCAAAGTCAATGAGAAAGATGGTCAGGTTATCAGCTCGAATCATGAAGTTACCGGGCTTGATGTCACGATGGATATAGTGTCAAGTATGTAATGATTCGACTGCTGAGAGCTGTGGAACAAGCTCAGTAAGATCATTGTATGTATCTAAATGAATGCACCATTTGGGGAGCAAGAAAGAATGTCTTTGTGCAGTTGAGCTGTTGCATGCTGTTCAAATCTCCAAGTGAGGTCCCAAGATACTCCAGAATGATAACTTCATAAGGGCCTTCTTTGCCATACCAACGAACCAGAGGAATGCCTATGCCACCAGTAATTGAGTTATACATGTTGTATTCATGACTGATCCTTGATGACGATACATCTGTGCGCCCTATCTTCAGTGCAACTTCAGCTCCTGTCTTAATATCTTTCCCTGAATACATGCTCCCTAGAGAGCTCAGAAAATGAGTTGAACTCAAGTCAAATTTAGACTCACCAGAGCCACCAGAACTGAGCAGTTTTCCCACTCTGTATCAGCCACTGACCCACATGAAATCTAGTTGTAGGGGAGGTGGTTTTTTAACAGAGGCCCATTGTAGATTTTGGTTGGGCTTGACTGTCATCAATATTGAGTGCAGACAGGGAAAAAATACTTAGAAGAAAAGTCAACATGTCAACAGTTGGTGTCCAGAACTCCAATATCAATATAAGCTCTGATGAGTGATCATTGCAGTACTAAGTCATTGTGGTATGCAGATAGTAAGAGTGGTGGTAGTGACAACAAAATATACACAGTCAAGTCTTGCGATCGTAGGTACTAAATTCATTTAACATTGTGTCCAATGCCACATTGGGATCACCCAGGAAGAGAGACCTGAGGCCATGAGTTAGCTTTGACACCTCCTGACCACTCATGGCCTCTTCTGATGTTGACCACCCTGCCATGAAATTGAGGTGTTCCTTCTTGAGTGAAAATTTGAGTGGCTGAAGGGCCTTCATGAGCACTGGGCTGATCTGGTTTTGTTTTGCGGTATCTGTCTCCTTTGCTGATGAGAACATGTGCTCACAGGGCACAGACATTGCCTGAATGGGTAGATAGTCCATTGCAATTGTGAACAGTGTCGGGAACTCAGTCTTATTGGCCTATTCAAGGAGTAAGTTGCTTCACAAGAAGATAATAGGAATCTCACCTCCCAGAATCACAGGATATCCATCCCCTCAGAAGATATCTCACCTGAAATATACTTCCAGAATTTGGCTAAGATGGTGAACACTGTGGGTGTCGCCTTCTTCTTGTATACAGAATGTTCGACTTTAAACCACATTGGAGGCTGTTTTGCAACAGTGGATGGAGTAGGTTGGGCAGGGAAATTGGTCACTGCAGCTGCAGGCGTCAGCAAATTCTGGCCATGGTACTGGTGCTTCTGTGAGAGAGAGCTGAGTTGGAGTATGTAGTGATAGGTTGTACTTATGAGATTCAAAATCGCAGCCTTTGAGCTCTGGATATACTCCGCTTCCCACTAAGCTTGGATCCATGAGAAGCATATAGCAGGATTGAGGACTGTAGAATTAAGTTGCACCTGACCTGTGATATATCAATCTAAGAGCTTACACATCATCATGACATACACATTGGTATCATCCATTTGAATGTAGTATTTAGTTGCCCAGTGCAGGCCAATTTTCATCCAGGGTTTGAGTATCTTGTGTTGTGCAGCAACTAGCACAGCTAACAGTGTTATGGAGTCTCACCTTGTGAAGGTGTTGAGACTAGTAGAGAGGTTTGTAGAGAGGATTGCTCAAGTATGTGTAGAGTGAATGACTTGTATTCTTAGAGGGGCTCTACTCCCCTCATTTATAGGAAAACCAGTCCCTATGGTCCCACCATGTCCATTACACAATAAGTGATGAGTAAAGGTGTCCACAATATTGCGTTTTCAGTGACGCCTGATGTGAAACACCCCAGAACTCTTCAGTATCACCACATGTGATGCTGATAAGAGTTGTACCCTCCATTCTGGAGTTTGCACCCACTTTGTGCATAACGGAGTACCCTAATATGGTAATCATATGTATGATACTACTATAATGTCATAACTGCTATAGATAAGATACATATGTACTTATTACATTTCAACACTCCCCCTTGCTAAGTATACCGTGTATGTACTGAGCAAAGTAATATAGTACAGTAGAGAAACTTGTAACGTTTCTACCAAACGTTGTTCCGACTTGGAACTCTTTGTTGACCTTGACCCAAGAACAGGCAAACAGCAGTTGAATAACGATTGCCGAACACGAAAGACGAACCAAACGACAAGGGCTTCGCCTTATAATGAAGGAATACAACAGGGATCTTCAAGAGATGAGAGGACAGACCACACAAGGATCAACAAGATGAGAGGAACAGGCACTAATAGCCAACACTTCAATTGTTCGAGGTAGATCTCAAGGTAAAACTCAAGGTAGACTCAAGACAACGAAGATAAGGTCTCGTCTATCAAGACAGAGCACCTTATATACACTACAGGGCTGACTCCTAAACTGAGTCCCAAACAAATAACAGGTATCGTACCATATCGTATCGTCCAATCAACCATCAGGGATAACGACCCAGGCATACAGTAACCAATCAACAAACAGGGATAACCCATACAGTACATGAGGCAGAAGGCCCCATCATGAGTCAGAGATAACACTATGTGACTCACTATCGTCCAATAATCGTCCGGCGCAACATCAGCGCATGATAAGTACAGCCATCAGGCAACATCAGAATGTTCCAATCAGAAAGAATCAAAACAGGACAGAGCCTAACCGAGTTGGGAATCCCGCATCCAACTATACCCTCTCAGGAATTATATCTCGACCTGAGGAAACCGTTCTTCTTTCTTTTCCCCCGTGACTTATCCTTTAGACCAGATCCACGTGGTCTGGGGGTTTTGCTGATCACATGACTAATCACGTGATTCAGACCTACACAGTCCTAAACGAACGATATCGCCAGTGTTGTTGTCCACAATGAAATGATCTTCAGTACTCAACATTCGCGCGACCTCATATGTCTCATCTGCATCTAATTGCAGCGCATCTTCATCTTCTTTTTCAGTGAACCGCACTTCAGGGGGGTCTTCAGCCTTCACAGGCAATGCGAATCGTACTTTCATCGGCTTGGTGACACCACTGGCCATGACACGTGATCCGCACGTGACAAACTACTTGATGACAGCAATCAAAGAATCATTCATGTATTACTTGAAGATTCACTTTGTGCATGAAGCCTATGGCTTCATCATGTCATCAGTGTTGAGAGAGAAAGAGTTGCATGAAGAAGATTCGGACTGAGGCTGAACTTTTGGTAAAGCTCGATCTTTTCCACTTCTTGGCAAGTGTGTGATGCAAAGGCGTTGCTCGACACATCTTCCAAAATTATTGGGTCTGACTTGGATGCATAGGCATGCCATCTGAATGTCAGGCTCTTCCGAGATCTATGTGATGATTTCGTTCTCTCTCTAGGATGAGTAAAACTCAAGTCCTAGTTGTTCCCTGAATTTAAGAAACTTTATGCATCCCAGATTCTTAGTAAATAAATCTGTGGGGTTCTCGGCTCCTTCAATGAACAATAGTTCAATCTTCTTTAAGCAAATGACCTTGCAAATATAGTGGTAGCGTAGGTCTATATGTTTTATTCACTTTTCCTGTACAGGATTAGAAGCAAGGAATATGGATCCTTGATTATCTCTGCATAATGGAATTGGTGCTAAGGATATTCCAATCTCTTCAAAAAGATATTGAATCCAGACCAACTGTCTACTCATATCTGAGATAGACATGTATTCTGCTTCTGTGGAAGACAGTGCAATTGACTTCTGTGCTCTAGAATTCCAGCAGAATACTCCATAAGCTAATTTAACTAAATAGCCTGTAGTAGACTTTCTCATTGTAGGGTCAGAAGCCCAATCAGAGTCTGCATATGCTAATAAACCCCCATCGCTTTTGCCATCATAGACTAAAGCATAGCTCAAAGTACCAATTAGATAGTGGCAAATATATAGTGCCCTAGTTAAATGGTCTTGTGTGGGGTTTGCAGTGTACTGTGCAAGTTTTGTCACTGCATAGGCAATATCTGGTTGAGTTCCAATCATTATGTATAGGAGTGACCCTATCACTTGTTGGAATGATGCGCAAATTTCTGGGTCTGGTGAACCTTTATTGGGTACTGGTTGATACCCTTCAGGTAGTGGTGTGGGGACTGCTTTTGTGTTTGTGAGTTTAAAATGCTGCAGCACTTTATGTAGATACTCTACTTGATCAACAAGGATTTGACCCTTGGATTTAATAATGTACATGTGTAAAACTCTTGGGTATCACCAAGGTCACGACATTCTCAGATTTTCATAAAGTGTTCCTTTAGGGAACTAATGTCCGATTTGTTCTTTCCAAGGAATAGAACATCATCAACATATACTATCACTACTATGGTTTTATCTGCGTTAACAAATAAATCAGAGTCTGATAGTAAGCGTGTGCATTCTAGCGTAGCCATGGATTTATCAAGTGCTTTCCACCATGCTAAAGCAGCTTGTTTTAGTCCATATATAGCACACTTTAAAAGCATCACTTTATTTTTCTGGTGAGGGTTTTTAAACCCTTCAGGTTGTTCCATATATGGTTCCTCATTGAGTTCACCATATAGGAAGGCTGTTTTGACATCTAATCCGGAGATGTGCCAATCTTTTAACACTGCAAGTGCTAACATCATCTGAACAGTCTCAAACCGTACCACAGGTGAGAATATTTCATCATAATCAATGCCTTCAACCTGAGAGAAGCCTTTGGCTACAAGCCTGGCTTTCTTTGGCCATCTGACTTTAAGTCAAATACCCATTGATTCTTAATGACCTTTCTGCCTTTTGGCGGGTCAACTAATTCAAAGACTTTGCGTTTGCAAAGAGACTCTAACTCTTCATGACATGCTTTACTCCACTCCTCCTGTATATCACTTGGCATTTTTAGAATGTCCCTAAAGGTCCATTCACAAATATTGGAGGTATCAGGTGATTCCAGATCTAGCAGTGAAATTGCTTTGGCAAGCAATAATCCAGGAATTTGACTCCCCCTTCCTGAGCAAGATGGGTCAGCAACTGCTGATCTACTTCATCCTCTGAGTCGTGCAAAGAGTCACTCTTAGTGCTTGGAAGATCAGGCTCGATTTGCTGAGGAATTCCTCCTGGAATTGGCTGATCTTGGCGTGAACACTGCCAAGAGCTACCCAACTGGTTCATTACCAGTTTTCACCAAGTACAACTTTGCTCAATGTCTGCTAGTGTTTTACTAGGAGGTTTATCTCCATAGACATTTTCAGGAAGAGTAGTTGTTCTCCTCACTCGTCCAGATCTCCTCAGTTCAAATGGAGGAGGTACAGGATCTGGTACGGGAGGTGGAGCTTGCGGCTCGTCAGGCTGAACAGCAGCCTCAGGTTCATCTGGAACCTGATCAACCCCGTCGGGTTGTTGAGTGCGTCTCCCTTTAATTAATAGCTTGGGAAGTTGTGAGTCAAGATCACCAGGAGTGGTGTCTTCAGACACATCAATGGGTGATTGATTAGATGGTGTTTATTTAATTGGGTTGTTCCTCTTGTCCTACCGTCCTTATGTCTGGTAGTACAATTTGGGAATAACATTTCATCAAATAGAGCTTTGTCTGAATAGAATACAGTGTTATGGTGATGCATAAAGGCATTGCCTTTCATTCCAGAAGGTCTACCTTAGTAGATCATAAGCTCGCTTTTGGGGGATAATTTGTTTATACACCAAGCTTCTGGGATGTGCACATAAGCACTGCATCCAAACACTCTGAGATGTGAAATGTCTGGAATTTCATTGTTTAATAGAAAATATGGTGTTTGCCATTTAAGGCGACTCATAGGTGTTCTATTATAACAATGTACAGCATGTTGTACTGCAAATTCCCACCAAGACTGTGGTATACAAGCATCAAGTCACATTGACTGTGCCTTGTCCATTATTGTGTGCATAAAGCATTCAGCACGCCCATTTTGTTGTGGTATGTGAGGTATGCTTTGTAGCACTGTAATGCTGTCATCCTTTATAGTTTTAAGGAACACATTTGATTTGTATTCACCACCGGCATTGGACATCCACTCTTTTATGGTAGTGTTAAATTGATTTTTAATTAACGCTAACCATTGTTTAAGCGCGCCAATTGCTGAAGCTTTGTCGCATAAGAGTGATATCCATGCATATGAAGTATAATTGTCTAAAAAGACGATAAAATACTTATATTTTCAGTATGATGGTATAGGAAAGCTCTTTAGATCAGAATAAACACGACTAAATGGAGCTTTAGCCCTAGTATCAGATGGTGGATGAGAAGCTGCAGGCATTTTGCCTTGCACACATCCTGGACAAATACCATCAGTGGTAGGAATTGTAATTCCATCAGGAAAAACCCTTTGTATAATCCTTAGCATGTCTTAAAACCTCTTTGGATGGGTGTCTGAGGTGACGATGCATAAGATCGTAATCTACTTTGTAGATCAGTGGCATTTTGGCCGACTGTGCTTCTACTTCAATACATTGCGCATCTAACCAATATAATGGATGTCCACTTAAAATGGGTTTACATTGGACAAAAGATTGTACTTTATGGTATAAGGTAATATGTTGCGCATTGCCCATTACACGCATACCTTGTTGTAAGAATGCTCCCATAGAAAGCAACCGCATTGTCATTTTAGGTATGTAAAGGACTGGATGTACTCTAGTAGTTACTAGAGCATCATTTATATGGTGCTTTAGAAGCACTGTTCCAGATCCTTCTACATAGATAGTATTAGATGCAGTTCTAACCGGTATCCGGTCAGATTCTTTTGCTGGCTCATACTCAATGAAGTCACTAATTTTATTAGTGAAGTGCACTGAAGCACCTGAGTCTAATAGCCACATGGAGCTTACTTTTTCTTGACACTTAGCACACTGTGTGAAATATTGATCATGCTCGCATTTTAAAACATCAAGCGCGCCGATATTCATCCTGTACAATGGAGACACTACAGTTGTTGCATTTTTATTTTTTCAACTTGGTATCCTTATACTTCTTAGTAAGAGGTCCAAGGCTGTCTGATTATCAGCATTGTATAAGTGCTGTGTGAGAAAGGTGTACCTTTTTTAATCTGTTCCCCAATCAAGGGAAACGGCATCCTCGTTGTTCATCATTGGATCCCATACTGAGAGATCAGGCTTGGGCATTTTATTACAAGCCTCTACCCCCGCTACATGTTCCCCAGTCCACGTGGCAAGATTGGGTTCTGGTGTAGGTACACAAGACCCATGCTCATCTAGGAGCTCCATCTCCTCGTAGGCCAATTCCTGCTCTCACAGGAAGTCCTGATTTTGCCTATATATGATATCAATCAGTTTGAGTGAATTTCAAGCTCTGATTGTTTGTTTATATATCATATTCCCATTTGCATCCTTGGAATGAATGCGATAGTCCTTTCCATGGACAACAGGGATAGTAATAGGAGGGAGGTTGGAGGAGACATACCCTGGTTCGATCATCGACAGCTCCTGATACTCAGGAGTTGGAGCACGATTTTCTTTATCAGAATAGTGTGAGTCCATCAACATGTTATCAAATACGGAGGCCAGTTTGGACTCACTGTAGGTAGTTGTGCGCTCAAAGTCTTCCATGTGATTGGAAGGACCTGGCTGTGACATGTCCACATTGACTTTGGAGTGATACTCCTTGTTGTAGTTCCAATTGGAACAAGAGTGAACTTCATTATCAAAGTCACTAAAACACTGCTCAAGTGTCTTTGTCATTTGTATAGTCGCTGGGACTTCCAAACGTCAGCAAGCGATAGTGTGTTGTTGACAGAGGGGTAGATGCCCAGAGTCCTAGTAGTAGGAGGGGACTGAGAGACAGTGTGGGTGGTAATAGATGAATGCCCAATATGGGCGATTGTAGATGAAGTGGGGGATGGGAGTGTGGCAATGGATGTGATATGAGAGTGGCCTTGAGGTTGACCATGACCCTTGCCCTTTGAAAACTTGCCTCGTCCTGCACCTCTAGTACCACACTGGTTGTTAGGCTGCTGCTGGTTAGAGGGTGTGGTGGACGATGAAGGCTGCTGCTGCTGCTGACTACCCTGCTTGGTAAAGCAAGGGTTGTCACACTTGTGCTTCATGGCAGAGATCTTCTGGGCAGATTGCCCACTCTTGACCCATCCTCGGTTAACTTCTGTCTCATAGTGGTTAATAACAATTGTCTGTACATCAACCAACAAAAGTTGGTTGAGACGAGTGGATGAGAGGATAATGGGAATGAGGTGTTCCCATTTGGATGGAAAGTTAGCCATGAGGATCATCGCTTGTAAAAGTGGGTCAAGCTCCATGTTTCACTTAGATATGCCAAAGCCAAACTTGACTTCAGCGAGGCGTCCAATGGTGGCAGCCATCTTGTCAAAGACTTGACCAGGGTGCTGGTTCGGATTGAACCGAATGCCAATCACCTCTTTGAAGTCTTTGTAGATGCTTGGTATGGAAGGAATAGAGTAAGCATCACGGAGGTTACACCAGAGGTTGTCAGCCTCAGTATAGGAAGCAAAATTCTGCTGAATAGCAGTGGAGAGACAAAGGGTGATATTGCCAATAGACATGGAATTCTTATCCTGCCAGTTTTTCAACACAGAAGGGTAAGACTCCATTGCTTCATCATAAGACTTGGTTTCTGCTTTGAATAGTTCCATCTGGACATTGTAAGCATCCCGATCATTCTTAGAAGCGTCCTCAGCAATGTCCTTAGGTTGGACAGGCTTGAAGGGCTTGATAGGAGCGGTGTGAGTGCCGTCTACAAAACCCCAAAGGCCTTGCGCCATCAAAAAGGCTTTCATCGCATGCGCCCAGCTGCCATAGTCCTGACCATCAAAGACAAGGATGAAGGTGTTAAGTTGGGATGACATAGTATCTGTGAAGGCTGATGAGACATCAGCATGCTATTCACAATACCGGTATGAGTAAAAAGAGAGCCTTGGCATTAGCTATCTCCTCGTACTAGCGAGGTAGAAGCTGCCCCAGGGGTCCATTACATTCTCCTACTGAGAACTGGTCGGTGCCTCATAATGGGGTCTTATTGCGCCCTTCTAAGGGACACAATGCCAGGTTGCCAAAGGTAGCCTTGATGGTGTTGTCAACAACAGCAACTGTAGTTAAACAGCTCGACAATCATCATCGTTCGCAATGAACGCAATGGCACCCATGTAGCAGGGCCCATAACCTGTTGCGCAGCAAACAGAGTTACAGAGTCTCACCTTGTGAAGGTATAGAGACTGATAGAGAGGTTTGTAGAGTGATAGCTCAAGTGTGCATAGAGTGAACGACTTGTATTCTTAGAGGGGCTCTACTCCCCTCATTTATAGGAAAACTGGTCCCTATGGTCCCACCATGTCCATTATGTGATAAGTGATGAGTAAAGGTGTCCACAATATCGTGTTTTCAGTGATGCCTGATGTGAAGCACCCCAGAACTCTTCAGTATCACCACATGTGATGCTGATAAGAGTTGCGCCCTCCATTCTGGAGTTTGTGCCCACTTTGTGTGTAATGGAGTACCCTAATATGGTAATCATATGTACAATACTACTGTAATGTTGTAACTGCTATAGATAAGATACATATGTACTTATTACGTTTCAACAGCCCCCTTACCACTGATCCCTGAGTTAATCAACAAACTACATGGCACCAGGTACTTCACCAAGCTGGATATTCATTGGGGATACAACAATATCTGTATCAGAGAAGGAGACGAACATAAAGCTGCCTTCAAAACACCCCTAGGCCTATTTGAACCCACTGTCATGACCTTTGGACTCTGCAGTGCCCCTGCCACATTCCAGACATTTATGAACAACATCTTTGAAGACATGATAGATGAAGGACATGTTGTAGTCTATCTGGACAACATCCTGATCTTTTCAGAAGATCCTGCCTTGTTGGACAGATTAACCTGTGAAGTCCTCTCACGTCTCTTGACACATGATCTGTACCTCAAGCCTGAGAAATGTGTATTTGCTCAGACATCTATTGAATACCTTGGGATTGTTATCTCAAATGGACAAGTCAAGATGGACCCTGCTAAGGTCGCAGGGATCACTGATTGGCCTATGCCATGGACTGTCAAACATGTCCAAGCTTTCCTTGGTTTTTGTAACTTCTACCGATGTTTCATCAGGGATTTTTCAACCATTGCCTGGCCATTGTTTGACCTCACTAGGAAGGAGGCTCTGTTCCTCTGGGGCACATCACAGGAATCCGTGTTCTGTGTCCTTATCCAAGCCTTTATCACAGCCCCTGTCCTTGCTCTTCCTGACCATAGTAAACCCTTCTGCCTCATCACCGATGCCAGTGACTTCGCCACAGGTGCCATACTTGAACAACCAGATGCCTTGAACAGATGGCACCCTGTTGTGTACCATTCCAAGTCCCTACAACCAGCAGAGTGGAATTACGAGATATATGATAAAGAGCTCCTTGCCATCATCAGAGCCTTGGACATTTTATGACATTACCTGGAGGGACGCAACGATGTCCTTGAAATCTGGTCCAACCATGGCAATTTAGTTTATTTTGCCACCAAGCAGAAGCTCACACATCGTCAAGCGCATTGGGCTTTGTTCCTTTCACATTTCAAGTTCTCCATCATCCACAAGCCAGGCATACAGAATAAATCTGATGCGCTGTCCAGGTGACCAGATCTTAAAGAGGGGATAGCAACTGAAGATGAGTTGCGTACCCTACTGGACACCAAGTTTTTCGCAATTCACACAGCCCGCCCTACAGCAGTCACAGTTTTAGGAGATACAACCCTACGCCAAAGAATCAAGTCAAGCCAGGAATATGACAAATATGTCAGCATCGCCATAGAAGCTATCTTGTAGAATGGCCCAAGATCCATTGTTAAAGGCCTAGAAGAATGGAACCTAGAAGACGGAATTATTCTGTTCAGAGGACAAGTCTATGTCCCAAAAGATGATACACTTCAAAGAGACATTGTCAAGAGATATCATGACCATGTAGCCACAGGACATCCAGGAAGATGGAAGACCTATGAAATAGTATCAAGAGAATTCTGGTGGCCAGGGATATCCACCTTTGTCAAGAGTTATGTGGACAGATGTGCCACACGTCAGGCAACCAAAATCAAGCCAAGAACTCAAGTACCATTGTTACCAAACCAAGTACCCACAGATGTATGGGGAGTTATCACCAAGGATTTCATCACAGACCTCCCTACCTCCCAAGGATATGACTCCTTGTTCGTGGTGGTAGATCGCCTCAGTAAAGCCACCATTGTAACCCCTTGCAATAAAACCATCACAGCTGAAGAAACATCCAAGTCGTACATGAAGAATGTCTGGAGACAAACTGGACTACCACGCCAAGTTATCTCTGATAGAGGACCCCAATTCGCCTCTAAAGTCATGCAAGAAGTCTGGGAACGACTGGGAGTCAAGTCCATTATGTCCACAGCCTTCCACCCTCAAACAGATGGTGAAACAGAAAGAGTCAACCAGGAATTGGAGCAGTATCTCCACATTTTTTGTAACTTCCAGCAAGATAATTGGGTAGAACTAATACCCTTCATGGAGTTCACCCACAACGTTCGCCAACACAGCGCCACAGGAAGATCCCCCTTTGAAGTCTGGTATGGGTTCAAACCAGAATTCATTCCCCCAGTAAACTTCGCTACCAAGATTCCCACGGTAGAAGAACACCTTCATACCTTAGACCAAGTACAGTCTGAAGTTACAGCAGCACTAAAAGTAGCTGCAGAAGTCATGAAGAGATCCAGAGTACCCATTGCTTCCCATGTGTTCAAACCAGGGGACCTAGTTTGGTTAGAAGGAACCAATGTTCACACCACACACCCCAAAGCCAAGTTACACTACCTTACCAAAAAGAATGTCCTGCATTGAGAATTTTATGTTTGTGGCAATAGAACAAGAATGACTTAGAGGGGGGACCTAGTTGATATATATGTGAGAGTGAGAGTGGTTTAGCATATGTTTGTCCCAAAAGATCTGCATATGAGTTACTAGGGGTGGCAGCATGGTTTTCGAAAGTGACGCGATCATGTGATCCCACACCGAAAAAATGGACGCGTTGTAAAGGTTGGCTTGAATCGATTTTTCAACCACCACAAATACACTGTGTTCTATATGATATCCCTTTCAAACACTCTCATGGCTCCAAATACGACACCAATGAAGAAAGCCATCATCTGTTTGATGAAAAAATCTGGCCACTCCCATGATGAGATTCATGCGGCACTTCCTGGTTGCTCTGACATCAGCAACTGTCAAATCAACCAGATTTTCAAACACTATGGAGAGAAAGAGAACTACTACAGTGTAGGACACTCATCTGGTCGCCCCCACAAGTTAACCCCTTGTGATACACAAGTTGCCCTTCGCCACCTCTCGAATTCCGATGCACATGATGCTTCTGACCTCAAAAGGTTATACTTCCCAGAGGTTTCTGTGGCCACCGTGAAGCGTACACTTCGAGCAGAAGGACTAGAGTCCCATATACGGCGCTCAGTTCCTTTCATCAGCTGGAAAAACCTACACGTACGAAAGAATTGGGCAGAAGAGCATCTCCACTGGATGGTGGACAATTGGAGGGCTGTAAACTTCTCAGACGAGTCAATATTTCGTGGATTTGGCTCTGATGGGATAGAGTGGTGCTGGAGGAGGCCTGGGGAACGTCTGGACCCCCGTTTTACGAAGAAGAAGCTGAAATATGGTGGTGGTAAAGTTACAGTGTGGGGAATGATCACTGCAAAGGGTGTTGGGCACATTGTACGGATCGAAGGAAACCTCAACAAGGAGCTATACTGCGAAATACTCAAGGATGATGTCCTGGGTACTTACTGTGATCTTCACATGGACCCACAGCAATTTTATTTTCAGCAAGATAACGATCCAAAACACACGGCTAAGATTGTCAAGGCCTGGTTCCAAGAAAATGATGTCGATCTCCTTCCATGGCCTCCAAATAGCCCCAATATCAATATCATCGAGAACCTCTGGGACCACCTTGATCACCGAATATGAGCACGGAACCCTCTCCCATGGTCAGAAGAAGATTTGTGGGTTGCACTTCAGGAGGAGTGGTATCAGATCGACATCGGATTTATTGAAAAGTTATACACTTCTTTACCTCAACGAGTTTCTGATGTTTATCACACTAAGGGGGGAATACAAGGTACTAATTACTGAGCTGTAATGTTACAAATTTCTTCTGTTCTGTGGGTTTTTTCATCAACTTCGCATTTCTGGTGTTACCATTTTTGGTAGTTTCAATATTCAGCACCCTGCCCTGGCGTGTTCTTTCACTCGTTTACTTTCAAACTCCATATGGATAATCCATGGTTGGTAGTCTTCATTTTGTTCCCCCAAATCCATCTGATATAGTTTGTCGTTGTCATATTACAATTGAATCTTCCTCAAAAAAAGAGTGGGACATTCTTTTTGGTAAGGTAGTGTAGCTCCCAGACACCATGGTCCATTCAAAGTACTATCTACATGGGGAGTTAATTGCAAACTCCAACTACCCAAGTCATGGCAAATCCACCCAGTCTTCCACAGTTCTCTGATATCACCATACAAGGAAACCCTTGCATATGGACCTAACTTCACCAGACCTCCTCCAGATATAGTCCAAGGAGAAGAAGAACACTACAAAGTCGAAGCAGTACTCCAGTCCAAAGTATCACCCAACAAAAAAGGGATCTTGTACCTTCTCAAGTGGAAAGGCTACCCTAGTTCTGAAAACTCCTGGCTCCCTGCATCACAAATGAAGCATGCATCACTCCTAGTTCAACAGTTTCATGCCAGAAATCCCTCTGCACCTCAACCAAGTAACCTTAGAGTGCTGACGGCGCAGCACAGTCCTAGAGAGGGGATACTGTCATGAACCTATACCCTGGCCCACAACAAACCAATGAACCTCAAGTGTGCAAGGGAATGTGCACACAAAAATGTGGAAGACAGAGCATTGGCCTAGTAGAACTAACCAAAACAACGTGTGTGAAAGGATTGGGTAATCCTTACCTTCCTATTCAAGAAAGGTCCAGTCCAGAACCAGGACTTACCAGGCGAAAGATGACCTAACTAGTCATCTGATGAGCAGAGCTTATCAGAGACTTGCTATTGGAGGATATATTTGGACCCTTTCTAGCACATTCCATGGCCCCATGTTACGTATCGCCCATGGCGGTCATGTGACACTCGCCGCATCAGGACCAGGATGCGCGCAGGCCGACGAAGGCATGGAAGGGACACTAGAAGATCGTGTGGTGTAAGACCTTAGGCAGGATGTTGGGACGGAATCCAGCGGGCCGGGGTTTGATCCCCTTTCGGAAGGTGTTCTGATGGATCAGTCAGGGAGCGCTCGTACCAAGCGCTGAGCAGTATGCTTACTGAGGCATTACTGATGGCTGACTGAGGGACTTATTCAGGGACTTAGTAATGATTGGTGATGCTTCGTCATTCACTTACACATTCATTATATCAGACTCATATCGTTGTAGTCAGCGCTGAGAGCATTAGGCTCTTCCAGCAGTATATAAGTCGTAGCTAGGGATGGTAGAGTCCTTAGCTTGATATTCTCATAGCTACCTGACGAACTAGGTAGTTCCCTGTTAATTGTCAAGCCAAACACTCCTTTCTTCTGCGTTGTGTGCCCTTAAGTGTGGCCTATCTATAGAGCCCTTCATTGGGTCTCTCTTGTTCACTGTGCTAGTTGAGACGTTATCTCACTAGCGTCGGTTCTCGTCCACGTCACGTGCCTGTACTGGTGGTCAAGACGGTACAGAAGGTTTTGTTAGGCGCTGCGCAAAGCCCTTTCGTAACACCCCACCTGTGGATCGGAGTTGGGCCTCCCCTAAAGTATGCACAGACCATGTATTTGGGTATATAAGCTAGTGCAATACAACAGACAGTCCCTCAGACTGTCCACTTGCGACATCCCCACTTGTACCACTGTTGTTCACTGAACAGCTTCCCACCATTGGGTTGTTCCTCATCCTTGTCCTGCTACTTGTGGTCCATTGTTCCCTATCCTTGTTTTATTCCCTTGTTGGTTTGACATCAGCCCACCTGATCCTTGTGACCTTGAGCCTTGCTGTTGTGTTTAAACAGTGAGCACTCATCACACATGGTGGCACGGAAGTCAAAGGTGCATCATGCAAACATGGAGGGGTAGGGTGGGGATGGGCCGTGCATGCTGAACACACACTTTCCCCCCCCCTCTCTACAGTATTGACTTAGGCAAAAAAAAGTACATAGGTTATGTAATTTATAATAGTTAATAAATATTTGCTAATCAAAACATAAAAGAAATGTTAATGTCCATAATGGTATGCATTACATGTCACACAATTACATAAATGATAATTTGTAATGTGTTTTGTTCAAGATTGTGTCACATGATGTGTCATGTGATGCGTTAGGGGGCGGTGGAGATGGGCCAGTTCATAAAACCCTCTCTTTGAGCTTTAAGTTTGACCCAGTACTTGTTGCACCCACGCCAGCACCATTGGCCTTCCTCCTGATAGTCCCAGGTGGACGGTTGGTCAACTGCCAGGTATGTCTGGCAGCATGCGCATGCAGACACCATCGGTAAGTCTTCCAAGTACTCATCCCTCTTCGAAGTGTGGTTCTCTAACGACAGTGCAATGCATAAAGAAATTGTCTGAACACCACCCAGATCTCTCATGTGCAAAATATGCCTGCTTGACTTTTGTTTCCAGTACATTGGGAAGGACCACTGCAAGTTGTCAGTGGGCTGCAAGTGCCCATAACTCAAGTTGAGCACTGAGTCCTGATGGTAGGTTTTACTTCCAAGCCTTTCCATAAGCTTTATTTCAGAGAAAAAATACCAGACTATATTGTCACAATATTTGTATTGTGTAATAAGACGTTATATGTCTCAGACTTGCGAAATATATTGAATAGGATGCACCAGAATGGTAATATCGAGAGCTGAACAGGAGCACATAGGTACCTTATTGCACATTGACAAATGTGTTATACAATGTCATATTAGCCGTGCGACGTGTGAGGAAGATGAACACTTGTTTGTTTGACATCTAATCCCTGCTCTGAAGAATAAGCGATGGCTATGTCAATAGCTGTTGGCTGTGGTGGTGGTTGGGGCAAAAGATCCAGGGCTGCGGTGTTTGCATGGGTTGCACAATCTACTGACATGGAGTCTGGAGTGTTTGTATTCTTGCGTGAACCAGCCTTGGGACTACCTTTAGCAGTACCAAGCTCAGGTGCAGAAGTCGGCCATGGAGAAGTACCTGGAGAGTGGGGAAGAGGATAAGTGATTAGATTCCATCATAGGAGACAGAGACAGTAACGGACCAGCAATATCATCAAGCACAGGTCTAGGAGGAGCCAAGGACAGGATCTCCAATGTATCAGTATGCATCAGGGGATCTGCGGTGTTCTGGAGAGAAACCAAGCTGGTTGGAGAAGCAGAAGAGTTAGACATCAAAGTTGAAGAGGTGGTTGGAGGAATTGTTTGAGTGGTGGTCATGATGTCTTGTGTTGCACCAATGGCAGTTGCTGGATCTGATGGAGTAGGTGGAATGTGGGGGCGCTCCATGGCTGTTTGATGAGTGGTATTGAACAACGCGGAAGTACTGTTGTCAAGAAGTGGCACATCCATGCAGTTTTTGTCAGCTGCAGGTACAGATGAGGATGGCGCATAGGGAGTGCTAGCAGGTGATAGAGGTGTTGAGGTGAGGTGTTGATACCCCGATCATCTCAATTGACTTGTTGCTCTTGTTACTTATATTAGTTTGATTGAGCCTAATACTTACCGGCTTCTTGAGGCCTACGATACCATGTGATACAGTTATCATACCGATTCATATGATACTTTTCAGACTTCCGTATAGCTCCGTACAGCACATAAATATTCCAGTAGTTTATAGTGTAACCTCAGTCATCGCTCTACCATGATTCCTGAGGTGAGAATACCATTTACCTTACCTTTCGTACTATTTGCTTACACCTGGATAGTTCTGTTGTTCTATCTAGGTAAATACACATCAGTCATTGCTCTACCATGATTCCTGAGTTCTGTTGTTCTATCTAGTTTGCCTCCACGCATGATCATTCCATCCTTAGTCCAGCTGTCCATAACCACAGGTTATGGGCCCTGCTGAGCACTGCTAATCCCATTGCTATTGTCACTCTTGCTGCTTATCTACCCCTCTACTCTCTGTCATGTTGACTGCACCTCCTGGCGGCTCTGGTTCTGGCACTGTCTCTATGCTCCACCCCCTCCTCCCTCCTCCTCTGCCATTGAACAACTCCCTGCAAACATCCCACGTCTTGAGCCGGATGGGTCCAATTGGGCCATCTTCATTGTGCGCTTCTGGGAAGTAGTGTTGGTAAAATTCGGTTCTGAACTTTGGTCCAAACCCAAACCAGACCGAAATGGACCACAATTTGTGGTTCAGGTTTGGGTGCAGCCCCGAACTGGACCATTGGTTCCGTTCACGGTTTGGCCACTGCCCAAACCCTCCCAAACCTGTTCTAACCAGGTTCAAACCAAACCGAAAACTTAGGGTGTATGCCATCCATTCAATATGCAGGTTTCCCCAGGAAGAAAACTTGTGTGGGATGCAGCCATAATAGGAAGGTGTTGATTATGTAATCAAAGTGAACTTGCATAAGGCAGAGGTCACCAGGAACAGTCACCCCTTACTTAACTCCTTAACCCTAGGGTTTGTATTACATAAGCATTCAAATCTCGAGGTTTAGCCTAGGGTTTAGTTGACTAGAAAGATGGAACTAAAATTCTGAACATGGAAAACATGGGTACTAAGAACAATAGAATGCCTTTTAATTAGGAGAGTACAGAAGCCTTTATTTCCCTGATCATCTCTGAGGAAAGGGTATGATGGCTATGGTACCTTCTGTTGGCCCACACTGCCTGTGCACCTGTCAAACCCTCTCCATATGCATGAATGAATCTTGCTGAACGATTGGCATATCTAAAAAGCAGTAAGAAAGTGATGATTAAAGCAAGAAGAGTTTATAAGTTACACACCAATGGATATGATCAATATTAATGCTATCAAGGCAATCCACTACCTTTGCTTTCATCTCCTCAAGGGTTGAAGCCCACCCTGCAGTGCAAAACCGCAGCTTTGCGGCACCCCAGTATTGTTCAATGTAGTTCATTTCACAGTGGTATTTGGGGTAAAAGTCACAGAGGTGGCCATGGCTCTCAACAAACTCATGAAGTTCTGACTTCTATGAAACAAAATCAACTGGTGAAAGAGAACTGAGCGACAACAGCAGTTATCCCTGTCAGGAGGGCATTTGGGCCCTGGGCAGTCAGCAAGTAAACCACTTTCAGGCCAAAGACCACACTCCTGAAGAATCTGCTCCATTCCTTTAAACCACCCAGGCATGGTGGGATGGTCATCAGGAAAATAAAAAGACTGGTATTCCCCAGTCAGAGGGTTTATACCTTGGCGCATCCTGGGTGCATCTTTAGAGTTGGCCCAGTTGGCCCTGGGAGCTGCAAATTATCAGCTTCATGAAAATGGAATAGAGCTGAAATACCTTTAGGCATTTTCTTTGCCGATAATGCATCAGCAGCTCTTTTCTGATGTGAAGGAGCATTATCAAAGAGAAAAAGCCCCTGTGAATTCCCATTGGTCTTGCCCTCAAAAACATCAATAGCATGGTCAACCTGTCTAAGCAGGTCCACTGAAGTAAAATAACCATCCTGATTGATGCCTGGCTTGAAGAATATTCTTGCTTCTCTGAATAACAGAATAGTCAACATCAAGTCTTATTAAAAGAATTGAAACCCAACTCAAGATGATCTTCATCTTCATCAAAATGAGACAGGCTACCCCATTCAGATGTTAAAAAGTCTGACACCATAATTGATTGCCCATCACCCTTTGGAAGTGGTGTGGGTTGGCTGGTGCTGGCAATCCAATGAGTCTTCCAAGAGTCATTCTGATAAAAAATGGATATAACATGTGTGACAAGGATCAACTGGAAGTGTCCACCCTTCACTGGGTTAGCAGACATGTTTTGAGGCCAGTGTTCAATGCCGTTGTTGTCCCAAGTGTGAAAGTGCTTCTCATATTCCTTCCATCTTGCCACAAAGCCATTTCGGTATGCCACAATGTCCTCCCGTTTGTAGCAATCCAAATACATTCCATTTTGCATGTGGCCATAGCACCAGTCAAGCTGTTTGAGCCAGCAATGAGCAGTGCACTCAGAAATGGAACTGCAGGAAATTCTGGCTTGCGAGAACTTTGCCTGCATGTCTGCACCAGAGACAATTTCAACCACATCGCTTGCTGTCATATAGCATCCCTTGGTATGGGATAAAAGCAGATTCTGAAGACCCAGTGAAACGTCTTGTCATCAAGAACATTCCACCTTGTCTGGGAATAGTGAAGCACTGGGAGCTCCTCAGTGCGAGTGAAGGCCAGGATCCACTCCTGGAGACTTCACGTGCATTTCACTCCTTGGCCCTGGATTTTTGCAACCATGACTGACGCATTTCGCCAGGTATACTGAAGCTTTTCATCCAGATACAGATACAAGACTCCCACCATCCCTGTGAGGCAAGCCCGAAGAGCAACTGTCCAGCTTGGTATCTTGGCATGTGTCCACAAGTTTCACGTGAGCCCCGAGAGCACCTCTCGGTCATTCCAGAGGTCAATTGCTTTTTCCATGGTCCCAATGGCTGGAGAAGCCAGACCTCCTTTGGATTCGAAGTCAACATTGGGCTGGAGTGTCCCAATGAAAAACCTGTCAGTGTCTCACTGGGCAAGGGTGCAGGTGCGTGCCCCCACCATTCCTGCTCACTATGGCTGTCGTTTTGGCTCTAGCAACATCGGTCTTCATGAAACTGACACCGGGATGGGTGTCGTCGTCCCAATCGGTGCCAGCCTCGTCACTGGCCGCCGCTCTGTGCCGCATGGTAGCGACAAGTTCCAAGTCTTCCTTGGAACTCTCCTCCTCCTCTTCAGCAGCCCTGTGCCACTTCCTCCGATTCCTGCTCATCGCCCCCACCCCGACTTCAATTCCACTGGCAAAACTGATGTGTCGTCGTCAGTTTTGTCGTCTTCAGAAGACCGGGATTGAACGCGGCTGGGATCACTTGGGATGTCTCCATCATCGGAGCTCTCTTCTTCTTCTTCAGCAAAGGTGCGTCTGTCACCACTCCTGGGCTCTGAAGGCTCAATATCAGGATGCAGGGCAGGGGAGGGCGCTTCCCCTTCATCCAAGTGTGTGCAGGATGGAGGCATCATTCGACTCTGTCCTGCCATTCCACTGGTGGCAAGATCTCCCCCCCCATCTCCTCCTGCTCCCTTCAAGGCCATGAAGGACTTAATATTGAGGAAGCCTTGTGATGCCAATGTCTTGTGGGTCTTCTCACAGTGGTAACGTGTTGTCTTCGAGTTCCCAAGGTATGTTTTTGGTGTTTTTCATTTTTGTTCTGACTTCTCCTTCTCTAGCTGAATAGCATGGTGCTGTGCCATCTGCAGTGCTGATGTGAAATGCTGCAGGTCGGATATCTCGACAATATCAGCCTCATCGGGTGAATCATTGGAGTTGGACAGCCCATCAGGGACTTGGACTGTGGTCCTTGTGTCAAGACTGGGGCTTGTCGTATTTTCTAGGTATTCAGGTATGTTTCCACCTGTGTTCACCGCTACATGCTCATCTCCAGTGCTCTGATAGGGGCTGTCTTCACCAAAGCAATGGTCCTCAACATCGGAGCTGGGCCCTGCAGTAAAGTCAAGATCCACACCGATCACTCTGATCACTGGGAGGAACTTACCGTTACCCATACCATTATCTACTTTAGCTTTCCTCTGCCATGCAATCGCAATCTTGCCATGTAACCACAAGTTTTTCTACCCATTGTGTGATGTGTGTGTGCAGATCTGTTGTCTCTGCCAGTATAGATAAGATCATGAGACCTGTTATGTAAGGTTTCAAATCTAACATTCTGTTTTGACAAAATGTGCCAGTTGACTCGCAAATGCAAAAGAATACATTTTTGTTAAAATAAAATTGTTGGGGCAATATCTCCCCCGGAACTGAGTATTTTTTCATAAATTCAAGTACTTTCTGTAGCTACATATCTCTACTTTGTATCGTACTAGTTTTTTTCCACCCAAATTGATAATGTTGTGGAGGAATTGGCGAAGTGCGATGGTGCCCATTTTGGTTGCTTAAGGGGGTGACCATTCCTGGTGACCTCTGCCTTACTCACTGGACTGGGAACCACAAAAGCTGTTAACGCTTTCATAGTTGAAACCAAACACATATATGTATTCTTTACTATTCTATAGCTATGCACAGGACTATCTGAGTAGTAGCTACTTGTAAGGCAACACTTCAGGGCTTTGTTTGAGCATGACAGCGCCGATGAATGGGCCTGGTAGTCATTGACAGGCTGGTGGATGCAAGGGTGGTTGTGGCAAAGATTGATGTCTTGGAGACTTGGCCATTGAGATCTGTGACAAGGCAACATGCAGTGGACAGAACAGTGAGGGTGAGGGGTGAAGTGGCATCCTAGTGCATGCAATGAGCCTTGAAGATGAGTAGAGACTGGGGGGAGAGGGCAGCATACAGTGGTAACTTTTTTGATTTGTTATCACAGCCAAAATGCTTGTCAGTCATATAGCACAGCTCAAGGAAATAGGTCAGAGTCAATTTGGTGTATTGGGCTAAACCATATTACTCAATTTGTACAGGTAGAGGGTTTGATTCTGGCACATTGAATTTTTTGGTCCATTAATCCACCAATCACATTCCATTTAGCTAATCATAATCCATCAGCCACCATCTCCCTTTTTCTCTTTTCGCTCAGGCTCCACTCTACCCCTTCCGCCTCCCTTCCCTCCCACACTCCTACAACTATAACATGGCCATACATGGCCCCAACCCCTTCACAGAAACAGGAAGCAAGGAGGCCACCAAGACAGTCACAACATGCCATCAATGAGGACATGAAAGGCATCGATGATGACAGTCACTGAGGCAGTTGTGAGCCACAGGGTAGTTTAAATAGTCTCATGTAGTAGACCCACTGTATTGTAGATACATTGCAATCAACTTTTTTTTTTTGCCTTACACCTCAAAAGTGCATTACCATGTTTTTGTGGTGACCTACATAGAAACTCTGCATGATTTTTGTGATTACATAATCAAATGTTTCCAAATATCCTTTTTTTCAGTCCGGTTCAGGGTTTGGGCCCTCCTGAACCCCAAACCAGACCTACCCAAACCTGAACCAATGGTTTGGGTTCAGGTTCAGGGAAATCCCTGAACTGAACTGAAAGTCAGGTTCGGGGTTCAGCCAAAAATGGCAAATAACTGAACCAAACCAAACTTTACCATCACTACTGGGAAGCAATGCAGGCGACTCATCAATGGGGGCACTTCGATGGGTCTACCAAATGTCCTGTGGCAGTTGACCCAGTCAATGTCACGATGGACAAGCAGGAGTCTATGGACTTGTGGGACCACGATGACCTTGTCGCGCGATACCTCATGTTGCAGTGACTGCCAGATTTGACAGCAGTTTGCATGGGGCCTTACCCAACAGCAAAAGCATGCTGGGACTGAGTGCACGATGAGTTCATGGCAAAGAGCATTTATGCACAAAACAACCTGGAGTCGACTTTCCACGACATGTGGCGTCAGAAGGGGGGTGACATTCACACTTTCCTGACAAGTTTGCGGTATAAACGCAAGGAGCTCACGGCTGCTGGGGTCTCCATCACTGACAAGGAGTACCAGTGCACCATCCTGAAGGGAATCCCAGAGGAGCTTGCACGCTTCGCCTCCAGTATCCTGTCCTCCGCCTGCACCTTCTCCACCACCTCCGTCTCCACTGAAACACTGATCAACCACATTTGCGAGGAAGCGGACCGGCTTAAAAACTGTTGTGCTAAGTTGCAGTCCAAGGACTCTGGGGCCAAGTCACAAGCCACTGGGGATGAAATTCTCACTGCTACAGGCTCCAAGGGGAAGAAGAAACGGCGCAAGGGCAAGTGTCACAACTGCGGCAAGGCAGGACACTGGGCATGTGAGTGTCGCTCCCTGAAGAAGGAGGAGGTGGTGAATGAGGCCAGCCCAAAGCCTGAGAAGGGCCAGAAACCCAAGATGAAACCGGTTGGGTTGGCGAATGCAGTCACGGCCATGATTGAAGAAGTTGAAGATGGCTGCTGGGCAGCTGTGCTCACAGAGGGGGAGCTAGGCTTGGAGGAGGTTGTGCTCATTGACAAGAGCAACTGGCTTTACAAGGAAGGTGAAACAGCTGCAGCTGTCATTACACCTGTTGCAGGTGACCCTGGTGAGCATGTGGAAGTTTACAATACCAGCGCGACACGTCACATTTTGCCTTACAAGTCCGATTTCACCTCCTACACCACTCTTGACCCACCTCTCTTCCTCAATGCTGCAAACCAGCAATGCTTCCCCTGCTGTGGGGATAGGAAGCCTCACAGTCCACGTGCCAAATGGCAACACCCAGTCTGCCATCACGTTATTGGGAGTTCTCCATGTGCCAGCAGTTGGGTATACTCTAGTATCCCTTGGTGCACTGGATAAGCAAGGATATCATGCTTCTCATGGTAGCAGAATCCTCAAACTTAACCCACCTGGAGGAGAGCACATTGCCTGCATCCCTCGCACACCACGCGGCCTGTACCATGTTGTCCACTCCCCCAAGTCAGTTCTCACCGTGGAAGTGATCTCCATGATGGAGCTTCACCATCGTATGGGGCATATCACTCCTGTGAGTGCACACACCCTCATCAAAAAGGGCCTGGTCACAGGGATCAAGCTCAACCCTGAGTCCCGTGAGGCACCTTGCAACACCTGCCTGTTCGCACGTGCAACCCACAAGCCCGTTCTGAAGGTGTGCCTTAGCCCACCCTCTCAACACTTTGGGGAGGAGGTCCACACTGATGTCTGGGGACCATCACCTGTCACCAGCAAACATGGCTGCCGCTTTTTCATCACATTCACTGACAATGTGACTCGATACAAAGTCACGCACCTCCTTCACACCAAAGCAGAGGTGCTTGGGGCATACAAGCAGTTCAAGGTGTGGGTGATAGCGCAGCAGCACTGCATGGCTGTCAAGGTTCTTCATTCCAATCACGGGGGCAAGTACCTAAGTGAGGCCTTTGACAAGCACCTGGCTGCAGCTGGCATGGCATGCTGACTGACAGTGCATGACACACCCCAGCTAAATGGCATTGCTGAGCGCCTCAATCGAACCCTCGTCAAGTGTATTCGTGCTTTCATGCACTCCACCAGCCTGCCCAAGTATATGTGGGGTAAGGCACTCCAACATGTGACATGGTTGAAGAACTGCACAGCTACCCGTGCCCTATACGGACTGATGCCTTACCAGGCTCTGTTCAGACACGCTCCTGACCTTTCAGGTTTGCAGCATTGGGGGGTGACAGTTTGGGTGCACATCGGAAATGGCGACAAACTTGACGCACATGCAAGGGAGGGGCGCTGACTTGGCTATGACACTGAGTCATGCACTCATTGTGTCTATTTCCCTCTAACTGCAATGTTGTGACCGAGCACAATGTCTACTTCGGTGTGGACAGCATGGCTCCACAGCTTGAGGGGGAGAATTTGGACATCCCGAGCACAGAGCACAAGCCACACACCATACAACCAACCCCCACAACAACTTCCGCACCAGCCCCTGCACCAGCACCAAACCCCTCGTCGATCCTGACACCTGCCCTGCCACCCCTCCCTGATTCACTGCCATCCAAGTTGACTCCATTACCATTCTGCCCCAGTCAGCACTGGTGGCGAAGAGGACGCTAACATCAGGACTCGGCCTGTGCGCAATTGAAAACCATCACAGATCCTCTGTGACCTGATGGAGGGTGTCACCATATCATCTTCCCATTGCTCCGATTCGAAGTTCCCACTTGGGATGCAGCTTCCTGTCAAAGAGCAGCCTGAGGAAAGTGGAGAAGAGGATGAGGATGAGGAGGCAGGGGGAGCATGGTCAGCAGTAAGCTTTTTTGACAAACCTGAGGACTCAGAGTGGCTCGAGCATATCCTTGTGGCTGAGGTCACTGCAGCAGAAGCTCTGGAACTGTGCACACTCATGGAGGCCAAGCGCCACCTGGATTGGGCACTATGGGAGAAGGCTATCAGTGAGGAACTAGAGACATTGAGGAAGGCAGGGACATGGTGATTGGAGGAGGCACCATCCAGAGCTAATATTATAGGCTCTAAGTGGGTGTTCAAGGCCAAACGCAATGCAGCTGGGAACATTGCCCAGTGCAAAGCCCGGCTAGTAGCCCAGGGTTTCTTGCAGATCGACGGTGTAGACTATGACGACACTTATGCCCTGGTTGCCAAGCTTGCCTTGTCACACACACTCATCACTATGGCCAATTGTCTCAGCCTCATCCTGCACCAAGTCGACATCAAGGGCACATATCTCAACAGTGTTCTGAGAGACAACAAAGTTCTCTATCTACGGCAACCTCCTGGCTACCCTGTACCAGACGCAGGAACATGAGTCCTGCGACTGCAGAAGGCTTGTATGGTCTGAAGCAAGCAGGGCGTCGCTGGTACCAGACGTTCATGGACATCCTCTCAAAGCTAGGGTTTACTCAGTGCTCAGTCAACCAGGCAGTGTACCACAAGTCGAACGTGGCAGCATGCGAGCTGGTGGTTCTCGCAGTTTATGTTGATGACTGCACAATCGCTGCAAGCAGGTCACAGCTTGTGAATGACCTCAAATTGGGCCTCAGCAAGTATGTTGAAGTCATGGACCTGGGGGAGCTACACTGGATGCTTGGCATCAAGGTGAAGCGTGATCACAAGGCTGGCACTATTCACTTATCCCAGCAGTCTTACATTGATTCCATTCTAAACTGTTACAACTTCGCTGACCTCAAGCCACTGTCAACACCCATGGATGTTCAGGTGAAGCTCACATCAGAGCAGGCACCAGTCAGCGCAGCTGAGTTCACGGTCATGCACAACATCCCCTACCAAGAGGCAGTTGGCACCCTTAACTGGGCTGCACTTGTGACTTGCCCCAACATTTTGTTCGCCATGTCAACCATGGCATGCTACACGTCGAATCCTGGTCCAGTGCACTGGGAAGCCATGAAGCAGATTTTTTGCTATCTGGCTGGCACGTGCAACCTGTGGCTCTCATACAGTGAGGCGCGGTGCACTCTCATTGGTTACACCAACATGGACAGCAGCATGGCTGAGGATCAGCATGCCATTTTGGGCTACGTGTTCCTCATTGATGGCAGCGCCATTTCATGGTCCTCTAAGTGGCAGGAGATCATCTCCCTGTTGTTATGACACTAGCCAATTTTCAATTTTTATCATCATGTGACTGTTGCGTTTATTGTTGCATCCACTCATTACTTTGGACTGATTACTATACTCTTAGATGATGTGGCTCATGACCACATGACCTTTACTATACGTGACTCACATGGCCAGGCTCTTCCAGACCCTGTCCATTTACTTATTGTTCTCTTGCTGCACACACTGTTATGACTCAGTGCGCAGCCCCTTTGTGACCCATTGTTCCTGTTACCTTATTGTTCTCATTACATTAATTGTTCCGTGACACCATTGTTCTCAGATACTATAAAGTCTGGCTCCTATGTACTATGTAGCTTCAGACTTGACTTCTCCTGTATCTTACAGCACAGTCTCTGTCTAAACCATCTTGCTCATCATCATCAGTCTGATAAGTTCACCTTGTGTTCACTTATCACCCTCTCACCAAGGAACCCTTCAACTATCCCTTGCACCCCTTTCCATTATCCCCTCTCATTGTATCTTTGCTATAAGTCCCTTGAGGTGTGCTTAGTACAACTCTATCACAGTTACTCTCTAAGTGCACTTTGCGCTTAGTACTCTGATATCGAACCACCCCCTCTACCCCTTCAGCGTCCTCAGGATCCCTAAAGTCAAGTTGGCTTGAATGTCCCTGCTGTGACGTAACACCTGTCCACAACCGAGAGTGAGTATGTTGTGGCCACACATGGGTTGAAGGAGGCAATGTGGTTGCAGAGCTTACTATCAGAGGTGTTTGGCCCATTCAAAGATGTGACTGTAATGTTCTGCGACAATCAGTCCACAATTGCTCTTGCACACAACCACCAGTACCATGCCTGTACCAAGCACATCAATGTACATTACCACTTCATTCATTGGGTCATTGACCAGGGAGTGGTGCGACTTGTGTATTGCCCCACTGAGGACATGGTGGCAGACATCCTCACCAAGGCATTGCCATCTCCCAAGGTGAAGCACTTCGCTGCTGGTCTCGGACTATGCGTGAAGTGAGGGGAGTGTTGAGGTGAGGTGTTGATACCCTGATCGTCTCAATTGACTTGTTGCTCTTGTTACTTATATTAGTTTGATTGAGCCTGATACTTACTGGCTTCTTGAGGCCTACAATACCATGTGATACAGTTATCATATGATACTTTTCAGACTTCTGTATGTTGAAACGTAATAAGTACATACATATCTTATCTATAGCAGTTACGACATTACAGTAGTATCGTACATATGATTACCATATTAGGGTACTCCGTTACGCACAAAAGTGGGTGCAACTCCAATATGGAGGGCGCAAGTCTTATCAGTATCACACGTGGTGATATTGAAGACTTCTGGGGTGTTTCACATCAGGTGTCACTGAAAACACGATATTGTGGACACCTTTACTCATCACTTTTATGCAAACGGACATGGGTGGACCATAGGGACCGGTTTTCCTATAAATGAGGGGAGTAGAGCCCCTCTAAGAATACAAGTCGTTTTACTCTACGCACACTTGAGCACTCCTCTCTACAAACCTCTCTATTAGTCTCTAAACCTTCACAAGGTGAGACTCCATGAGACTGTTTGCTGCGCTGGTTGCTGCGCAACAGGTTATGGGCCCTGCTACATGGGTGCCATTGCGTTCATTGCGAACAACGATGATTGTCGAGCTGTTTAACTACAGTTGCTGTTGTCGACAACACCATCGAGGCTACCCTTGGCAACCTAGTATTGTGTTCTACGGAACACAATAAGTCCTCAGGGATTGCACCGATTCAGTCTCAGTAGTGTGAGATGGCCACGGGCACTTGAGGCAGTTTCCACCTTGCTAGACGAGGAGGAGACTATGCTAGGCTCTCTTTTACTCATACCAGTATTGTGAATAGCATGCTGATGTCTCATCAGCCTTCACAGATACTATGACGTCCCAACTTAACACCTTTGTCACTGTCTTCAACGGTGAAGACTACGGCAGCTGGGCACGTGCAATGAAAGCCTACCTTATGGCGCAAGGCCTTTGGGGCTTTGTCGATGGCACTCACTCTACTCCTACTCCTCCTACCAAACCTGAAGAGCCAAAAGCACTTGCTGCTACCGCTTCGCAGAATGAGGAGGATGCTTACAATGCTCAGATGGCTTTGTTTAAAAAAGAAGCTGAGCAGTACACTGAAGATGTAGATGAGTACAAGTCTACCCTGCTAGGATGGCAGGATAGGAATGCGATGACAATTGGTACCATCACCCTTCGTCTCTCTGCTGCGATTCAGCAGAATTTCGCGACTAATGATCATGCAGATGACCTTTGGCGAAACCTCGCTGACGCCTATTCACTTCCCTCTGTCCCCAGTATCTACAAGGACTTTAAGGAGGTGATTAGCGTTCGGTTTAATCCGAATCAGCATCCTGGCACTGTCTTTGACAAGATGGCTGCTGCCATTGGACGCCTTGCTGAAGTCAAATTTGGCTTTGGTCTATCCTCGCGAAACATGGAGCTTGACCCCCTCTTACAAGCTATGATCCTCATGGCTAACTTTCCGTCTAAATGGGAACACCTCGTTCCCATTATCCTCTCATCTACCTGGCTTGATCAACGAGAGTTGATCAATGTCTGGACAACTGTAATTAATCACTATGAGACGGAAGCTAACCGAGGACGGGTCAAGAGCGGGCCATCTGCCCAGAAGATCTCTGCCATGAAGCGCAAGCGCGATAACCCTCGCTTTACCAAGCAGGGTAGTCAGCAGCAGCCTTCATCGTCCACCGCACCCTCTAATAACCAGCAGCGGCCTAACAACCAGCATGGTACTAGAGGTGCAGGACGAGGCAAGTTCGTCAAGGGCAAGGGTCGTGGTCAACCTCAAGGCCACTCCCACATCGCATCCGTCGCCACACTCCCATCTCCCACTTCATCTACCATCGCCCAAATTGGGCATTCATCTATTACCACCCGCACCATCTCCCAGTCCCCTCCTACTACTAGGACTCCGGGCATCTACCCCTCTGTTAATAATGCACTTTCGCTCGCTGAGCGTTTGGAAATCCCAGCGACTATCCAAACAACGAAGACGCTTGAGCAGCGCTTCTCTGATTTCGATCAAGAAGTTTGCACATGTTCCAATTGGAACTACAACAAGGAGTATGACTCCGAAGTCGATGTCGACATGTCGCAGCCGGGTCCTTCCAAACATACGGAGGACTTTGAGCGCACAACTACCTACGGTGAGTCAGAATTGGCCTCCATCTTCGATAGTATGTCAATGGACTCACATGACTCTGATAAAGAGAATCGTGCTCCTACTCCCGAAAAAGGGGAGAATGAACTATACGAAGAAGGGTATGTCGGTCATCCTTCCCTTCCTCCTCTGGAAGTTGCTGTTGCCTCTGGCAAAACCTACCATCTTTATACTAAAGATGCGTATGGTAATGCTACGCATACACAAACTATCAGAGCTCGCAATTCTGCTGAGCTGATAGATGTGGTCTACAGGCAGCATCAAGACTTCATGCGAAGGCAAGGAGAAGCCATGATGCGAGGAGAGATGCTGGAGCCTACGACTCCAGAGATGCGGAACATAGACCAATTATACGGGTCTTGTGATGGGACTCCTGCAGGGTCTCGTGCACCAACGCCTGAGCCTGATCTCTCAGCTTGGGACCCGATGATGAACAGTGAGGACACCATTTCCCTTGATTGGGAACAGATGAAGAAAGGTACGCCTTTCTCACACAGCACTTATACAATGCTGACAATCAGACAGCCTTGGACCTCTTACTAAAAGTATAAGGATACCAAGTTGTAAAAATAAAAATGTACCGTCTGTAGTGTCTCCATTGTACAGTATGAATATCGGCGCTCTTGATGTTTTGAAATGCGAGCATGGTCAATATTTCACA
>WITN01001679.1:0-14473 GCA_015025155.1 Lactarius quietus | reverse complement strand
TCTGCGTTATCCATGATACATCACCCTCCCTTTCACGAGGATGTCTCTGGCTACGTTACGGTACTACGACTACTCCGCACTGGCAAGTCGTGATGGCCTCAAATAAACCGTCCAGTGGTAACTTAGTATCAAAAGTTTACCTACATTCTCAGCTCATGCGACTCCCAGCAGTGCAAGGTTGACTAGGCAGTCACGGTGTTTTACAAACACCCTAAACACCCGTGTCCTCATTGTCATCGCCGTGCACGTAGATGCTGCGTGATCGTGGTGAGTATGTCATGGTCGTCGACCCTCGAGGCTAGACTATGCATGCACATCAATGTGACGGACCATCAGCGAGCTGCACTGGAGATTGCCATCAAGGTCGCACAGTCCATTCGTCGGTCGTAATGCTCCTACATCGATTCTATCCTACGCCTCTTAGAACCACATTTGACACCCAAGTTCAGCTCATTCTGGAGCGAGCCCCGGCAGATGTAATTGAGTTCGTGATAATGTGCCTTACACGATCTTGTCAGCGTGCTCAACTGGGCCATGCTTGTAACAGGCCCCAAAAATTGCGGAGCTGTTGCTACAGTGGCAAGGTTCACTGTCAACTCCGGGATCGTTCATTGGAACACCATCAAGAGGATCTTCCGCTATCTGTGGGCATGCGTGACCTCTGGCTCGCTTGTGATGAGACGTGCTGGACATTGGTCGGGTATGCCAGTGCGTATGGAGCATGTCTGAAGATCGACGTGCCATCACAGGCAAATCATTTCTTATTCAGCAGTTCGGTCTCATGATCATCGAAGAAACAATAGATTATCTTGTTCTTTAACGCGCAGATCACAGTGCGGCACGGCACGAAGAAGCCTTGTGGCTCCGGAACCTGTTCACAGAGTTTTTCAACCTTCTCATGTACGCGACGACCTTGTTCTCGGCAATCAGTCAGCCATTGCGCTCACCTGTGGTTATCGGTACTACGCCCACTACCACTTTATCTGGTAGGCGGTTGAAACAGCGTTTTGCATCTCATTTATTTCTCGACAGCCGCCGCAAAAGCTCTCCCTTCAAAGAGGTCAAGCACTTTGTAGAGTACCTGAGACTTTGGCGCCGTTTGAGGGAGTCTTAAAGTATCAAGCGAGGTCTGGTCTCATATCTTTACAGTAGTGAGATGATGATCGGTATCCTTTTCTCATGAGCGAGCATCGTGCAAACCCGCGCAGTACCTACGAATTTCTGTGTTATTTGTCTTGATTCCTTCACCAGCACCTACTCCGACACCCCACTCGGTCGCACTCGATGTCCAGCGTGGGTATATCACGGAGCATCAATTTCCTAACTGAAGCTGTAGATACTTAAGATTTCTGTTCCGTAGAAGATAGAGCAGTCCTTTGCTTGAAGTTTTGGGGTCTGCTGCTACTTTTGGCAGCGCACCTCGGGCGGTGTGACATGGTGGCTTTGGGACAGGATCATGGAGGGTTAAATAGAGGGTGGTGAGATGCTTGAGCTAATGCAGGTGAGCTCGTTGATTACGTTGGGTGACTCCACTTGCTGGCTGGCTGCCGCTTGGCTGTATCCTGCCTTCAGACAGCAAGGGGAGGGTGATATGAACAACCTCTGATGGCGGCACCGATTTGATGTTGTGCTTGACACGGACAGAGTTCTTGCAAGGCTTGTACACGCAATAGGCGTGTGTGCTGTTGCTCTCGAAGCTGAGTCGATGCGCGTAGAGCGCCTGAGCGTCGAGCTTGGAACCCGCTGCGCTGTGCACCCAAACACGTTTCCCTCACTTGTGCACCGCTCTTAAGTCAGGCTTATCCCTGTAAAGGTGCTCATACTGGGTCATGTAACAAAGAACGCGGATGGACATGCAGTTCATCAGCCACCCCACGAAGAGGACGATCAATCCATAGGTCTTGGGTAGGTTGGTGTGGTGAAGAATCGCATGGACGCGCTCGAGCAGGTGCTGGTTGAACAGCTCCACCGCCCCGCAGTACTGGGGAGTGTTGTGAGTAATGAGCTGGCACTCGATGCCCGCTCCCTCAGGAAGAAAGCAAAGACAGTGTACCTCCTAAGATCTGTACAGGGGAAGAACGCTAGACATCGGGGTGTACCTATCCACCGAAGTCGTCGGCCTGCGGTGGTTCGATCGCGAGTGAGGGAGACTGATCCAGCTTGGTTGAGGAGAATCGGCTATGATATGGGGAGCAAGGTCACGGAAATCCTAGTTTCCGGTCAATACACGAGAACAGGAAAAGATGGGAGACCTCGCCCGTCGATGACAGTGTTTAACAGACAACAGATCCATACGGGGCACAGCGGCTGACCGTGACAGCCCTAACCCCAGGCGCCGCTCCGATAGTGACACACAAGTCGACTGATGACTAGATGACTCCTTCGGAGGTTCAGGTGATTTGACTTGAATAAGACACGCCGGAATTGGCCAGATCGAAAACAACTTATTAATATTTTAGGTGTTTGTCCATGTTCACCGCCGAACTAGGCGACATTTGCATGGGACAATAGATTACAACTATTCATGAGAGTGAAGAAGCTGCCGATACTAATGCTTGGAGTTCGAGAGTTTGTCTATCTCTTCTTGTGATAGCCCGTCTAGCCTCTGAAGCAGATAATCGACCTAGAATCACCGTTACTTCATGAACCTATAACATACAACAGTGCATACCTCGACCTCCTTTGTCAACGGGATGATGTAGCTTTCGTACAAATCAACCACACAGTCTACGTCGATCTTGCCTTTGCTTGTGCCGTCGCTTTGTGGCTCCCCATCATTCGCGAAATCTTGTGCGTATAGCATCGCCTTCTTCCGCAGGCGAATTAGCAAGCGGCGCTCGACCTCGGGGTTTGTGATAAGAGCAGCCAACGATTCTGTATTTCCATGTTGGATATGAGGGACGAAAGCGGCCGGATTTTGCCTAAATTTCGATTCAGACACAAACTTGCCTGGAAAGCTCATCAGGGGCATGTAGGAGAAAGAAAGAAGGCGCGAAGGCAGACCATAGTGAACACGCTTTGAGATGGCTTGGAGGACCTCGACGTCAACGGTAGCCGCCGAGCCATAGTTTCCGTCATCCTCAAGTTCGTCGTCACCAGCAATGCCTTTAGAACGCTTGACGGATGCAAGGGTAAGGGTCGCTTGAACGGTAATGCGCGGGACAATCGAGCGGATGTAGAATGAAAGTATAGAAGCATTCACGTTGATCTTATTTGGGAAGAGGATAGGGGGATATTCTGGCGAGGGGAGGACGGGTGCTGGAAGCCCTGTCGTGAAGGGATACTCGTCTGGACTAATTTATAGATCAGACGGGAGAAGGAGCACGACGAAGACAGTCAATAACCTTGTGTACCTCCGTGCTTTTGCTGAGACGCCAGTGAGTGATTTGACTGGGGGTAGGGAGAAGACGTGTCGCGCACCATGGAATGCCTCAGTTTCTTTTAGGAACCACTCAAGCCAGCTCCCTTTAAACTCGAGGTCTTCGAGTTCCTTGAAAACGCCACGCTCATATATCCGGGGGTTATGAGCGAACTGAGCACGCTCTATGAGAGAGAAAATGATCGTGTCCTCGAAGCGGGTGAGGATGGATCTGATCCTGTCCAGAGAGAGCGGGTCTTTCGCGAGCGTGTAGTTGGCCTGCATATTTTTTGGTTTTTGGGATTGGTCGTATAGGATCGTATGTGCGAGTCCGTGACGAGTGCCGACGCTTGACCTAGTAAGTACTAGTAAGTAATATCATCATGCGGTGCCTTGACCGTGAGGAATCCGCGCTTGCGAAATGTGTAATTGGCTTTGATCCGAGCACCGCAATCGTAGACGGCAGCGTTGAGGTTCCTTGCACAGTTGAAAATACTCTTCAATCACACGCACCATGCCCAGTGCCTGCCCTCGCTTTGTCTTTGCCTGTTTGAAACGTGTCGAACGCTGCGGTGAAAGACTCACAGGAGCTGCGGGTCCGTTCTTCGTTGCCATTGCTACGCTCCTCTTTGTCATTGGAACGCTCTGCTTCCGTAGGTTTCTCTTTGCTTTTCTGATTTCCAACCGACAAATCTTTTCAGTTGATGTCATTCTCCCCTCTATTCCATGGCCGTGGTTGTCCACCTTACCATGCCTTCTCATCATCCTCAACTTGTTTATCCACTACTACTACGCCTGCACAGTCTCTCCCGGCTTCGCCAGTGACCCCCCACAACGCACGGGCAACAGCCTCATCTGGGCAAAGAAACGACAAACCGCCCGCAGACCATTGACAAATGGCGTGCGCTGGTCGGTAAACCTAAATATAACCCCTGCATTTATGGGCAGATGTTCTAAGTGTGGAGGATCCAAACCCGAGGTGAGGCAGCACGTCCGAGGCCCCAACCCCTTGCTCATCTCCTAGAGGACACACCACTGCCGTATATGCAACCGTTGTGTATTGAAGTATGACCACCATTGTCCAGTGGGTGACTACTTATTCCCGCATCTTGTCCTTATCTGAACGACGCGAATAGTGTGTGTTTTAAATATATTCAACTCCATTCAATATTCAACTCTCTCAGGGATAAATCAATGTGTCGGCCTCTATAACGAACGCCATTTTGTCTTGTTCATGTCGGTCCGTCTTTCCTGCTTTGGCTTCCCCCCGCCGAAGCGTGTCTTTTAGGGCATATGTCGTTATAGCTACCTTCTGCTTCACTGCACTTGGTTGGCCACACCTGTTCTTGGCTCTAGGGTTCGATTTTCAGGTGGGTTCGCACACCCCTCGTACCCGTCATAGCTAAACATACATCACAGGACGAGTGGGATCATCGAATGTCGCCTATCGTCTTCACTATCATTTACTTTTTGTGCCTCGTGATGTGCTTAGCCGTCGGCACGATGGTTATATGGCATCTGTGGGGTGTCGCCGTTGGAGAGACGGCCGTTGAAAGTCATGACCACGAGCACTATCAACGAGTGGCCGTGTCACGAGGAGAGGTATATCTTATCTACTAGCCCTCAAACCTGCCTAACTTCTGTCCCAGACCTTCCAGAACTCTTACGACCTCGGGTTTACTCTCCTATCACTCAGACCTTATCTCCTACTAACTCGATTTTGCAGAAAGCTCAAGAATCTTCAACTCTTTTTTAATATCGGACCAGATGGATAGTATGTTCTTCCCATTCTCTGAAATGTGCTGTGTCTTGAACAGCCATCAGCCCCATGTATACCCTACTATTCCCCTTCCGAATTTTGCCTTACACAGACGGTCGCTCCTGGGCTCGCAAACCTGGACTCGAACGCCACCATGGGATTTACGTAGGCGAGGAACTCACAGATGAGGAGGACAATAACTGAACAATGCATTGCTGGGGGATGGATGACCTGCCATGAGTCTCTTCACATGCCTGTTTGCCTCGATGGTGAGCTCTTTTCATTCATCCATCCATCCATCTCCTACATTTTCCCGTCATGTGATGATATTTGCCGGGGCCAGATGACCCTTTGGAAATTGCCCTTACTGGCGGTTTCGGAAAAGGACTTGATCTATGTCCGGCTTAACCGTTGTATTACTCGGTCGTACTGATTCGATTTTTTACCATTCTCTGCATATTTTTACTGCACGCTAACGACTTCCCTATAGACAGATCCGTATGATGTGCAGCATGTAGCGATGGCCCTTCCTTGTTCGACATTGTACCTTTCTCTAAGAAGCTGAATGAACTGACTGTTCGATCTTTCTGAAAGCCAAATCTTCCCTCTCGGGACAGATTCTGAAGCCGCCCACATGAGTGACAGGAATCTTGCGGAGCTTCAGGGGCGGACTCAACTGCATACGTCTTCTCCCCATATACAGCGTGAGACGGGCGCTGGCCTACAAACTTCCATAACCCAAGTGGAGAGAAAAATCATCTTCAGTGGGAACAAGTGCTGGTTGAGTTACCTTACCGTCACGTCACTTCAAGTCTCCTGACCTGACTTTAAAAATATTCAACCTCAGGCTATTGCTTGCTAAAGTTCTGTAAGTTCAGGGGAAGACTTACCATGCCTCCAGCACCAGCTATTGCAACGGCAAAAATCCCTTACGCAGCTACACCCGACGAGCTGCACACAAAGGTGTTGACTTGTGATGCGCCACAAGGCGACACAGAGCTTGAGGCACAGGTCTCTCGCGCGATGATCAGGAGGTGACGTGAATTGCTTTTGATTGGCCTTGATCTTATGTTATCAGATACTCTGACATGATGTATGAGCGTGCTATGTCGGATGTTGTCATTATTGGCGCTGGTTGTGCTGGGCTCTCCTGCGCTTACCACCTTGCAAAGACCCGTCCCGATCTCAAGATCACCATCCTGGAGGCAAATGTCGCTCCTGGTGGTGGGGCGTGGCTTGGTGGACAGCTAATGACACCCATGGTGAGTCTTCAGCCTCTTTCCTACGTTTGCGCCTTACTCTCTAGTACCCTTTTTTCTTAAAGGTTGTCCGTAAGCCGGCATACCGCTTCCTGAAGGAGTTGGACGTTCCGTTTGAGGATGAGGGTAATTTTGTTGTCGTCAAGCACGCAGGACTCTTCACCTCGACGATTCTCTCGAAAGTCCTTCGCATGCCCAATGTCGTCATGTTCAACGCGACACCAGTGGAAGATCTCGCAGTACATGGGGACCGTATCATAGGCGTAGTGACAAACTGGACGTCGATCACCGCTTCCGTGACAGTGAGTGCTACGGGTCACGATGGACCGATGGGCGCGTTCTGCGCGAAGCGACTTGTGAGTGCAGGTCTACGCGAGCGGCTTGAAGGTGTGCGCGGACTGGACACGAACGAGGCAGAGTCCATGATCGTCCGTGGTACATGTGAGGTAGTTCCGGGCTTGATCATGGCAGGTTGGTATATTCATTGGGTGGACGGCTCAGGATGTTGATCTACTGCCATTGGACAGGCATGGAATTGTCTGAGTGCTATGGTTACAATCGCATGGGCCCGACATTCGGTGCGATGATGATGAGTGGCATCAATGCAGGGATAGAGGCCATTCGAGTGCTTGACGAATACTGTTCGAGTGAACAAGAGAAAATGGGGTAAAGGAATTGATCAGGTCTTCGTGAAGACAATTTGGTCAAGAACTTTTGTGTTTTAAGGGACGTGCAAATACAGTACACACCACTTGACGGCGGGGTAGTAGACAACGGTTCGAGCCTGATAACGGTCATTATTACAGTAACTATATGTCGACTGCGTCAACTGAAACCTTGCTTGATGTGACATGTGACATGGGATTTGCAAGGTAATTTGGGGCTACTGTATTCACAAAGAATCACATATTTGGTGTCATCAACATTTGTTTTCTGTAAATACTGCCACCCAAATTTGTTCGAAAACTGTTATTCCCTTTTATGCTGACTCAAGAAGGATGGTTTTACTTCTTGAGTGCCACAGAGTTAGTGGTGAAGAGAACACGCGGAGGAAGCAATGAGAAGAGTAGGGAGGTTGCCTTTGCACACAAACAGGGACCCCAGAAAAACATGGCCAAGGAAGAAGCTGAAGAAGGGGGGAGACCCCGGATTATGAGATCCGCACGATGATTATATAATTTCGACCTGGGT
Organism: Lactarius quietus; assembly: GCA_015025155.1. NCBI lineage: Eukaryota > Fungi > Basidiomycota > Agaricomycetes > Russulales > Russulaceae > Lactarius > Lactarius quietus. Next base: position 6,906 of record WITN01001679.1, on the reverse strand, counting down.
AATGACCTTGACACGCAAGGTAATGTGAACGCGTGCACTCCCACGACATCTGGTAATTCACTGTGCTCAGACTGTGGCAACTCAGCCTCTGGTCGAAACCGTGACAATGGGCTATACACTCCCTTCTCCAGACAGTCCCACAGAGCGTGCTCGTGAACTCATGGCACGTAAAGACGCAATCGAGGCCGAGCTCGAAGCTCAGGGCGCCATACTCACAGCGAACAATACGGACATGCGCCAGCCCCTCGTCGATCGCGAGGGGTTCCCACGAGCTGACCTCGATGTCTGGGCTGTACGCCACGCGCGCGTACGAATAATCGAGCTTCGAAATGATCTAACAGCGCTGATGGACGAAATTGCCAAGACTCTCGAGACAATATACGCACGGTCGCCGACCCCGCCGGTGGAAGGTCGTGGTGACGGCGCGACAGCTATCACGGGTATCGAAGCAGCATCTCCCGAACCACTGCCATTTGCTAGGGTGAACGGTGTTGCACCAGGTAGTCCTGCTGCTGATGCGGTTCGTTACTGCGTTTAATCGGCACGCTAGAGATTCTTGTGCATCTCATCACGGGTGCTCTAGGGTTTGCAACGAGAAGATCTAATTGTGAAGTTTGGTGAGCTGCGGCATCCGCAGCCGAACTTGCAAGCTCTAGCAGCGGTGGTTGCGGAAAACGAGAATGTTCGACCACATTCCATCTGCGTCCTTGTAAATGCTGACGCCTTCACGCCCCTTACAGAAGGTAATTAGAGTCCTTGTGCGACGGTCAATGGCCGAAGGTCTCACCGCCTTGCGACTCATACCGAGACAGGGTTGGGGCGGGCGTGGCTCATTAGGGTGCGCTTCGTGGTTTACATCGCTGTAGACTAGTCTTCTTGCTTACACTACTCATAGTTGTCACCTGTTGCCGTACTCACCGGCGTAGCTGGCATGGTTGATTTGGCGAAGTGATTTGGGGACTCACCGCACTCGAGGACGGGAACACCCTTTTTTATGTTACTGTGTGCAGACTCCGGACTTCGATGTATTACTACAGTGTCAAAAGTTCAAAACATACGGCTTCTATCAGACTGGTATCATTATCGCCCCTGGTTCCGGAAGGCGGTGCACTGCGCGAATATTTCGGAACATCGAATTCACGACGACCGTAAGGGCTCCAGAACTAGTGAACGTTGTGAACGCTGAAAAAATTGTTTCATGTTCCTCGTCATAGGAAACCGTCATCACACTGACATATAGGGAGCGAGTCATGGAGGGTTTGCTCACGTGATGTAAATGGGATCAGTCAGCAGTGTCGGGCTATCATGGTGGGTTTGTCATCCCAACAACCAAGGCCTTCAAAAGCAGCTCGGCTCTCTCAGTTTTGCCCCCATCATTCATAGGCATTCGTTCTGTGAGTATCTTTTCTCACTTCCTTCACCTTCCACTGGTGTTTTCCTGCAAATTATCGTTGGCAGGTGGTGGATTGCCATCGTCGCATGAGGATGACGCGCGCAGATTTCTGACTTCTTCTTTCAATTAGAAATAATGGGTCGCCGTCCCGCTCGCTGCTATCGCTACTGCAAGAACAAGCCCTATCCAAAGTCAAGGTACAACCGTGGTGTCCCTGACCCTAAGGTATGCACGACAACCGTGTTGCGATTTTGAATCATCGACTCAAGTCTTTCCTAAGATCCGTATCTTCGACCTCGGGCGGAAGCGTGCTCCCGTTGATGACTTCGCGTTCTGCTGCCACCTCGTTTCAGATGAATATGAACAGCTATCTAGCGAGGCGCTTGAGGCAGCCCGCATCTGCGCCAACAAGTATGTCACAAAGACTGCTGGCAAGGACTCGTTCCACTTGAGAGTTCGCGTGCATCCTTTCCACGTCCTTCGTATCAACAAGATGTTGTCATGTGCCGGTGCCGATAGGTATGTCCACCATCACTACGGATAGAGAGCTCGTCTCACAACATTGTCATGTGTAGGCTGCAAACTGGCATGCGTGGCGCGTGGGGCAAGCCTTATGGCACTGTCGCTCGCGTCAACATTGGCCAGATTATCCTTTCCATTCGCTGCAAAGACTCGAATGCTGCCGTTATTCAAGAAGCTCTTCGTCGGGCACGTTACAAGTTCCCCGGCCGCCAAAAGATCATTGTCTCGCGCAAGTGGGGCTTCACCAATGTTAACCGTGAGGACTACTTGAAACTCAAGGAAGAGAAGCGTGTCATTCCGTGAGTTGACTTGGCAGTAGTTGCCATTAATGTCTCACCTATTTGTTTAGGGATGGTGCATACGTCCAATTTATTCGTCCCAGGGGTCCTCTCGAGGCCAACCTACGAGCACAACTGAAGGCATAGTCCTCCCTTCTGTGTATTCATATTGAGTCCTGCCAATGCAATACCTTGGCTGCTGTCACGTTTGAGAGAACTCTACCTGAGATGCCCTATATTCACTACGCCATCCGATATTCGTGGATGGTGGTTAGGGGAAACGGGGCAGAGATCGACTATCATTCATGACCTAGACCGCAATCTCTGTAACGTAGAGTGAGGTGTGAGAATGGTACTGTGATGATGACATCTGTAATAAATTGAACTTGTTCTTGGCCAACATGTCAGCCTGCCTCCGCTTTACACGTAGAGTGAGCTGCAACGGTGCATCATGCATCACGAGTGATCCTAAGTCTGACATGAGATTAGGTCTGGAAGTCTTTCATTGACAACGGTGGTAAGAATTTGGCCATGTTCTTTGGGCTGACCCTGACCCACATTGAATTAGGCCACGACGCGCGATGTTTCCCCAATGTAAGTCACTCTCCCAAACCTATGTGGCCATTTCACACTTTCTAATCAGTTGAGCATAACAAATGCTCGTCCTGGCGTCGTCGAGGCTTCCCTTCGGATCGAGCCATATAATGGTGGGCCCCCAGCCTCCCCCCACTGTCTACCACTCACGTCCTACCCGCCAAGTAAAGTTAACCGCGTCGGTGTACGTCTGCGCTGTTTATAGTCGAAGTAACTTCTAACGAACAAGTGAATAGACCGTGCATGGCGGCCTGATTATGTCCCTTACAGATACGCTTGGCTCACTTGCCGTGGCGAGCCAAGGCCAATACATGACTGGCGTGTCAACTGACATTTCTACGTCTTTTGTGAAGCCCGCAGGGAAACCGGGGGATGAGTTGAGAATGGTGGCGACCCTCACAGCCATGGGTGCGTTCATGTTATGCTCTGTATCCCCCCCCTCGCGTTTGACGATAACCCGGTGCTGCGATTGTTATACCCCAGGAAAGTCGCTGGCGTACACACGGGTCGATTTTACCAACACGGCGGGGCAGTTGGTTGCCTATGGGAGTGAGTCTCGCGCACTGTTCGCACCATCCGTTGCGTGGCTAACGGTGCTTTGGTCAGCACATACGAAGTATGTTGGCAGGTTGACTGGACACTCGGTACGCCATTTGTACAGAATTTCTTATATTGACCTCTCATCCTATCGTGAGCGTAGGAGAACGTCAAATTCTCCCAAGATGGTGATAAGGTCGTTGAGGGAAAGGATATTGACTAGACATCATTCGGACTGCGGGTTTGTATACCAAAGGGCTCATTGATGTCCATTTTCAATTCTGCCGAGCGCCATACACAACCATGGCTGCTACTTTTACCGCGACAAGTGATGATGAAAGGTGTCTCCAGTGACGGGCGCATACCTCTTCCACACAATGCAAATCATCGCCCAGGCTGAGTCTCCGAAGCAGCGCGATTGAGTAGAGATTATCCATACGGGTGCTCCCGAAAAAATCACGATGGGAGTTGGTGGCATTGAACCAAAAAAAAGCAATGAGCACAAGTGCCACAAGACAGGCATGATGTCATGCTCTAATCCGTCTGCGAGGACCATTCATCCTCAAGAATAGCCATCAAGATAATGTCCACAAATTTCCCACTCTTCCACAGTGCCTTGCGCAACCTGCCTTCTTCGACAAATCCACTGTATTCGTCAGTACACCTGCGGTTCTTAAAGCGTGTCACTCACACTTTTCTGTATGCCGCAATTGCGCGCTCGTTCGTCTCATTAACGGTGAGTTGCACCCTGTGAAGTCCGAGTTCTTTGAAACCATATCCAACTGCCCATTTTATCGCCTCTGTCCCATATCCCATTCCCAGAAACCCCCTCCCGAGTGCTATTCCAAGCGTCGCGTCCCTGTTTTTGGGAAACCCCGTGTTCAGAGACAGAGTGCCTATCATTTCTCCCGTATCTTTCAGCTCCACGACTACAAAGAGCCCGGGTTTGTCAGCCCATTTCTGAGGGGTCTCTTTCCACGTCTCAGTCTTTGGGACGACTGCATCGAGAGACACTTGCGCCTGAACTTCTGCGTCATTCGCCATCGTGAGCATAATGTCTGCATCACTTGGTCGGAAAGCTCGAAGGACGAGTCGACGCGTTTCGAACATTTGGACCTCCTGTGATGGGGTTGTGGGTACCTATCTGAGATAGGGTGGGTCGCTGTGTTTGGGTGCAAGAGTGCTGAATAGTTTCATCTGATTATCTAGCACTTAAGCGCTAATCCAGCTACCACGGTGCCGCGGGAAAACCATGCTCCATGCCTGAGTCATTTGACGTTCCTTGACCTACAGAACTCAGAAGCGCAGCATTACTGAAATCATGACAGTCCTACGTGCTATCCTGACTAGCGGTTGAATAATCCAACCTCTAATGGTCGCGATTTGTTCGTCCTTATTAATCCCGAAAACAAGCGCCTGCCAGTGCTAGTTCCAGGTCTTCTTCACGATCAAGGGAAGGCTCATCGCCGACGTTTCTGTGTCACAAACCTTCCATTTCCGTTGACTTTCCGCAGTTGAATATTGAAGCCCACAGGGTCGACACCACCACCGAAGATGTCATATCCTGGGACAAATTGGCACGCGGCGTAGCCCAACTTTTTGGCTTTGGCTGCGCACCATCCCAGTTACGCCGCTGACAATAATTCGACTGTGGAATAACGTCCCAACGCTATCGAAACCAAACGCGGAGTAACCACATTCTTGCGGAAACGCTCCTTATGAATTCTTTTGTGGTCAACATAGCCTTCAAATCCCTATCGAATTCCGGGAAGGTTAAATATCCCCGTCCGGGCACTGGACCGTTTCTTGTTTAGTACGGCGCCGTATTCTGGAATCATCTATTGGAATCATCTATGTATGTGGTGACATGAGGTACATATCAACTCTCGCCTCCGAGGAGGTCATAGCTAACACCACATGGGGAGCGATGTATTAAGGTGCAAACGCCGGCAAACCAACACCAAATGAATAACCGGATGGATGATGTATACTACCTTGAACATAATCAACTTTAGCCTAAGGTGATAGTTCTGCGACATAAATGGGCTAGTGGTGAGGTGAGTACATTCGAGATCCATAAGGTTGGATGGATAATGCTCGGATGAGACGGAAATACTAACAAAGTGTATCCTACATCAGCTATATTCGCGCTTCCTACCTCTCTGGGCGTCCCACTGCTCTTTTTCGATGCTCATGCAGATTATATCCCTAGTATTGCCATGGCTTCGGGTTACCCACTTGTTCCGTCCTTCGAGAATGAAGCCGCTATCGTAACTCATGGTTAGCAAGGTTACAGGTTCTGAGATCCTGCGGACTCACATCTTTTTATACATCTTCAATGCGGATATATTGTCTTGCAAGACCGTCAGCGATATACGGTTAAGCCCAAATTCACGAAAGCCGTGCGTAATTAGCCAGAGCATAAGCTCCGTCCCGAACCCACGCCCTCGGTATCCATCTCTCAACGCAATGCCCACCACAGCGTCGCGATTCGAAGGTGGCTTGAAATTAAGGCTGACATGCCCTATGAACTCGCGCCTCTCCTTTTCCTCGACCACCATAAAGAAGAGGGAGCCGTTGGAAATCGCCTGTATGGTCTTCTGTAAAAATTGTTCCGTTCTCGTGGGTGAAAGGCACTCGATGAAAGATAGTTGTTGGACAACGGGGTCACTCCACAGTCCCAAGAAATCCTTCTCGTCAGCTGGGGTATAGGGCCGCAGAACAGTACGATCCGTCTGCCGCCGTGACTCGGGAAACGGCAAGGCGGTCATGCTGCGGAGCGGCCTGGGAAACTTGTGGGAGAGGGGGGGCTCTCACACTTACTATCAGCAATCCATTGTGCTTTATATATCTGATGTATACACAAGGAGCATAAAAACGTTATTCCACATCACATCACAATTTTTTTCATTGATCCCGTAAGTTGGATCCGAGGTGGCATGTCCGACATGAAGTGCTGCGGCAGCATGCTTGCGGAGATACTGCTCTCCGCAGTCGCAATCGTACCTTTTCTTGGAGGGGGAATTCCATGTTCCCCCTTTCTGATAATGAGAGGTTCCATGCTCTTCGCATCCTTAGATATGTATGTTCCAAAGCCGTTCCTTTGTTACATTATCAGGTTTTCCCTGAGTCATCAAGCAAGTTTCGAGTCAAGCCACAGTAACGTTTCTAGTCACACAACTCCTTTCGATGGCCTCGTCTCCGTGACCTATTGAGTGCATCGGCCTTAGGAGTCCAAAACAATTGGCATGCGGCAGCTTTAAACAACATATACATATATAACAATACCATATAGATGTAAAGAGACACGGGGCTTGGGTATCATTCGGAGTTCGTGAACCGTCCAGGCAGGAACTCGGATGTTAGGACTTCGCCCAAAAAAGAAGATTGACTCGGAGTCCTGTGAGCCGCTCGTACATTCGCTACGAACTCGAGGAGAAGGCGTGCGCCATTTCAACAGAGACGTCAGGCCTCTCGGGAATTCCCTTGCACATGAAAGCATCTTGCGTCCTCGGATGTACTCTACACTCCTCCGGGCTGTTATTGGCGGATGTGGCCTCCGTCATATGCACGATACTGAAA
>WITN01001678.1:0-14484 GCA_015025155.1 Lactarius quietus | reverse complement strand
ATTTTTTCCATATGGCCTTCAGCTGCTATGTTACAGCCAAATCAATTAACCCAACCTTTTGTGATGTTTCTTAGCTACCATCTTCAGATCAAGCCCAAGCCTGCCAAGCCCAAAGCCACAAGGGCAAAGTGTAACGTGCGAGCTGCACGTAAGCCTGACGTAGGCAACGTAAGGTGAACGCGGTGACTTAGCAAATCCTAGACTCAAGTGCGAAGGCTGAGTTACGTCTCAACACACGAAGGTGGAGCCTTGTGATCCCGATGGATCTAGACCTCAACGCAACGAAGGCGGAGCTTTGGAGTATTCAGGCATGAATACCAAGGTGATTATGTCAAAGTGATGCAGACGAGGGCCGTATGCCCAAGCGTGGAATCGGAGCGAAGAGTCTTGGATACAATATGAAGCGAAGATAACAAGAAGCTCAAGCTGCAGAATACAAACCATTCTGCAGCCCTATAAGTACCAAACTACTACACGACCGTTTTCGCTTACATAATCATACATGCTGACACATCCTGACCAAAACCTACTACCATATCCTGGGAATTCGTAAGTAATGACTCATGATTGTTAATCGATGAGTCATATGACTGATGAGCGACTTGTCATCATCAGTCATCCTTGGTAATCGTACATTAGTGATCCACAATGATAAGTCCGCAACCAAATCATAACATCACCCCTTTTCAGGGTGAACGCCCTCGTTCCACAACCCAACCGGGAACCTGCGTAAGTCCGACATCCGTCTCCTGTTCATCACGTACCCTCTTCAAGGCATGAGCCCTTCCAAGTCTCGCGGCTGAATGGCGCGCCCTCTCGATGTGAACGTAGATATCATCCTCGAGGCACTTGATAGCGGCCTCGAGTTCTTCGATGACTTCGCGCGAGGTGCGGTAGTGGCGCACCTCAGCCTGGAGTGATATGTCTCCAAGGCGGGCCATCGCCTCGTCTACCGACCGCTTGTTAGCGCGGAAAATACTTGAGGTCTTCAAGGGTATACTCAGCTGCGGGCCCCATGTCAAAGCATGGTTCGGTGTGTATCTCTCCTCTATAAATCGGCTCTCCCCGACCCATGGTGCCAAATACCTCGGGGTTGTCCGTCATGCGGATCCAAATGAATTTGGCGGGTGTCTTCCTCCCCTCGCTTTGCAGCGCTAGGGGGACCCAGTTCAGACCACGGTTGAGGACGAAGCCGTTGGGAGTGGCAATAAGGGATGTTTTAAGACGGCGCGTCGTGAGGGGAGACGGGTCTCTCCTGCCGCGATGTTCGGTACTCCTCCTCCAATGTCGGCTTGTTGCGCGGCTTGTCCATATACCACTGCCACGGCAGTCGGAGTTTTCTGGTGTTGGGGGTATCGGGGTTTCTTTTGTCGTCTTCGTTCTTGGTTCCTCTGACTGCGGGGACGATGGTGTAGTCCACTGCGCGTGGAGGCGGCACTCGCCAGGGGGCGCAGTGGCAGTAATCGGGTTTGTGGTTGCAGCGGGTGCATACCATGGTTGCGTTATGATAGGAAGACTCGTCGCCCGAGTCCGAGTCCATGTCAGTGGTGATGTCAATGATGGTGGGAGGGTATGGACTGGCCGGGTAAACTGCCCCGCCTTCATCCTCCTCTCCATCTCCGTCTCCCTCGCCGTCCACAGTTGATCCGCCCTCCAGGCGTGACTACCTTCCACCATAGCGGACCGTCCTCTTTGACAGTCTTCTTCATCTTCTTCGTCTTCTTCAAGTCGACCTCCCTCTGGCGTGGGGAAATGGCGGCATGCTTCGGCAAGGTCACGGGCCGCATCGACAATGTCCGGGTCGCCACTGCTTGTTTGGCAGCCACCTAACGTGCTCCACCGCCGAGCAGAGTGGGTCGTCGACGTTGTTGCAACGGTCGTAGGTAATAGGGAGGATAGCATTGATGGGTAACAGGGAGTCGAAGTCGACGACATTGGAAGAGAAAGAGTTTTCGCTAGAAGTCATGGAGGGAAGTGGGAGTGGTGTTAATCTCTCCTCGGTGTAGCGACTCGCCTTTATGTGGGCCTCTCGATCGGGGTTTGAACATTTGAACTCCCATATTGCCTCATCTGCATGGGCGTCGTCCCAGTTAACCCACTGGTTGTCAGAGTCTGGGTAGCCCTTCCATTTGATCAAGTATTGGAGTTTGCGTCCTCGCCCTGTCTTCTCGAGTCTAGTACCTTTTCGACCTTGTATTCTTCCACGCCTTCCACCAAATCGGGTGGTGGGCGCTGATAGTTTGCGCCGTGAATCATCGTTTCCTTTGTAAGGCGTCAAAGATCTGTGTGGAACACGTCATGGATGCTCCACTGTGTGGGAAGTTTGAGGCGATAGTTGACGGGAGACATCACCTGGACAATTGGAAAGGGTCCATGTCTTCTGGGCGCAAGTTTTGTGGTTGGTTGATGGGTGCGCAAGTGGCGTCCTTCTAACCATACTTGATCTCCTTCTTGATATTTGGGTGTGTCACGGTTTTTAACCCATGACTCTTGCGTGCGCTGCATAAGCTTTTGCGCCCGAACTCTTGATTCTTTTAATTGTTCTAGTTGCGTTGTTACTTGTGGAATAGGAGATGGCGTATCTGTCCAATTAGTGCGAGGGTGATATCCATCAGAAGGTGAAATGGGGACTCGCGGGTGGATCGTTAACCCAATTGTTGTGTGCGAATTCGGCAATAGCCAGGTGTGATGCCCAGTTGTCCTGCCTTCATTAACCCAGAATCTGAGGTATTGCTCTAGCCACTGGTTAGTACGCTCGGATTGTCCATTGGTTCGAGGGTGATATGCTGTAGAAATGTTCTGTTGTATCCACAGTATACAGCATAGTTCTCTTGTGAATTTGGACGCAAATCGGGGATCTCAATTGCTTATGATTTTTGATGGTAGTCCGAAGCGTCTGACTACGTTTTCAGCGTAGAGAATTGCCGTTTCTTCGCCTGATATCTCTTCTTTGCAGGGTATGAATATCGAGGCCTTCGAACAGTCATGATCAGTAATCGTGAGGATCGAATCAAAACCCTGTGATACGGGGAGTTTAGTGATAAAGTCTAGTGCGATTACTTTGAATGGCATAGCTTCGGGTTTCGGGAAAATGGGTTGTAATGGGGCTTTGGTATTATGCATGTTGACTTTGCACTGTTGGCATTCTGCGCATCCTTTGACGTATTCGGTGACGTCGCATCGTAGTGAAGGCCACCAATAGCGACGTTCAACTTGTTGTATGGTGCGTGTGATTCCTGGGTGACCGTGAATTGGTGGGTCATGATGAGAAGATATGACTTCTCTGATATCTTTGTTCGTTCTGGCAACCACTAGTCGTTCCCTTGGTACCACCAGAGGTCATCAACTTTGGTCAGCTTATGGGGGTCTACCCATGAACGTATGATGTTTTCGTCTTGTGCTTCTTTCATGGCCGTTGCAGTTCGTATGAATAGTTTTTCTGGTAGGACGGTGACGTTCTCATTGTCCTTTCTCCTTGATCGTAATCCAGTCGGCATGAAAGTGCATCGGCTCGTCCGTTGGCTGTTCCTTTGACATGATGGATTTCAAAGTTGTATTCAGCCAGCTCTAGTACTTCTCTGGCGATTCTCCTGCTGATCTTCTGGGATCTCGCCAGTATTGAAGGTTCATGTGATCAGAAAATATGCGTACTTTGTGCAGAGACCCTGCTAACAGGTGTCTCCAATTACGTAGTGCTTTGACGATGGCCAGTAGTTCGAGGTTATAGATGTCGTAGTTTCGTTCTGCTGTGTTGAGGGTAGCTGAATAATAGCCCACTGGATGACGTTTTCCATCTTGCTCTTTTGTAGTAGCACAGTGCCAACTGCGAATCCTGACGTATCTACTTCAAGGTCGAACTGTTGGTTTTGATCAGGGTGTGCTAGGATTGGCTCTGTGGTTACGCATCTTTTGAGGGTTAGGAATGCCTCTTGTTGGCGTGCCTCCCATCTCCATGGTTCATCCTTACGCGTGAGTTCGTTAAGTGGCTTTGCTATGGTCACGAATCCTTTAATGAACTGCCGGTAAAAATTGCAGAAACCTAAAAAGGATCTGACATCCTTAACTGTAGTGGGTGTGGCCCACTCTTTGACACCCGAAATTTTGATGGGGTCCATACGTGTCACCCCTCTTCAAGGATTACCCCCAGGTAATCAATACTAGGGGCGTTAAATACGCATTTTTCTGGTTTAAAATATAGATCATTTTCTTGAGCGACCAAGAGTACGTCGGCGACTGCTTGTTGGTGTGCTTTGAGCGTATTGTGTTGCCGTTTGGTAGCAATGGCAATATTGTCCATGTAAACACAGATTGTCGTCCCTAGGGCTTCGTGCTTTGTGATAATGGGTTGGTAGATGTTATTCATGAAGCTCTGGAACGTGGCTGGTGAGTTACACAGTCCAAAGTACATGACCATTGGTTCGTAAAGACCACGGCGTGTTTTGAAAGCCGCCTTGTGTTCATCTCCTTCCTTGATCCTGATGTTGTTGTACCTTGTCGCACGTCGAGCTTCGAGAACATTTGAGCCCCGCCTAGGTCTCTAATAAGATCATCAATGAGGGGAAGTGGATACTGGTTCCATATAGTCCAGTCATTGATCTTGTGATAGTCCTGCACAGGGCGCAGTTTTCCGTCCTTCTTTTTAATGAAGAAAAATGATGATGCGTACGGGGATTTTGAGGGACGGATGTATCCCTTTGCTACCTGTTCGTCGATAAAGTCATCTAATGCAGCATCTTCTACCCTAGTCATAGGGTAGACCTTGCAGTCTATGACATCGGGAGCTCCTGGTTTGAATTCTATCACATGGTCGCAGCTTCTCTTTGGCGGGAATCGTTTTGACTCTTCCTCACTGAATACCTTCACAAAGCGTTGGTATTCTTCTGGCACCTATACCTTTTTGTATATTGCTGAGCTTCAACTGCAAGTTCAACTGCTGACTTTCTCCCATATACTTTCTTTTAGTTTGCCCACAATTTGCTTTTAGTTTCTGTGGTGAACATTCTTGCCACGCGTACGTCATTGGTTTCTTCCGTGAGGAGTTGCGCCAATACTGCTCTCCTGTCGCTGGGGTTAATGGATCGTAATACTATAGGAGTTGCTTCTCATCTATAGTGGCGTGGCGCCAGCTGAACCTTGGTTCATAAGTGGCTAGCCATGGATATCCTAGCAGTACGTCTTCTTTGCCTATGTCTGTGATGAGGAAGTGCATTTCCCTCTTGGCACCTCCCGTTTCCACTTGTAGCGTTAGATAATGTGTTATCTGACCCGCTTTATTAGTGGTATCATCGATGTTAAAATGTTTTTGGGCTTATCTAACGCCGCTGTCCTACCCCATTCTTTTGACGAAGTTTGGGTGGATGAAGTTGTCGGTGGCTCCTGAGTCCACCAATGCTTTTATGTCGGCCATGTTGTAACTTGCACGAATCGAAACTGGAACTCGCATAGATCGATAGCGCATAATGTACACAGAGTTACAACGAATTGCCCTCACCCAGGCCGCCGGGTTCAGGCGCTTGCAAAATCCTGCCCCATCAACTGTTGCAGGACCAAATCCTTACTTCATCTCCTTCGCTGGCCACTCCTCGTAGCCATTCCGCTGCCTTTTCTTCTTTAGTGGGCGGTTTCTGTGGCTCGTGTCTGGGATCCGCGCTGGCGCCGTGGCTGCCTGCAATGCAGCTAAAGTGTCCCATCTTCTGACAGTTATAGCACTGTATTTGGCTGTTGTCGCGCCTGAATTCTTGTCTTTGAAGGAATCCTCCACGTGGGATATGGTGGTCGTGGTGGTTCGGTGTTTCGCCCATGGTTGGCGATGACATCTTCTGCTCCTGCGAGTCGACCTGTACTCGATCTGCAGAAGTGTCCATTCTGTCGTCGTCTCGAAGAGGGGCTATAACTTAGCTATGCGCCTCCTTGCTGCGTCCTGGTTTGAAGGCATCTAGGTTGCCGGACGGTCTGCATATGATCCACTTCTGCTGTCGCTTTAGTGCTGACGCCCTCCATTCTTCATATTTTGCGGGTCGTCGTGCTGGTACATTGTTTCATAGAGGGCTCTGGGAGCCCTTTGGTGAAGTATTTGAGGTTTGTTCGCTGTTGATATTGTAGCCAGCGTGTCGGACGAGTTGTTCGAAGAGGGCGATGTAATCGTCCACCTTTCCATCTTTCATGTGATGCCAGCGTCGAGCTGGGCTTGGGCTCATTCTTTACTGAGTACGTCGCCAAATTGTCTCTGAAGGCGTGGAGAGATTTCCCATAGCCGATCGTCGAATTGGTTGGTTCCAGTGGCGACCTCGTTGACGAGCCATCGGCTGGCGGACATGACCCACTGGTTAACTGCATTTCCCTGAATGTATGTGAGGAACAACATAGCTTTTTGATATTTGTTCCTCATGGCGGAGTGATTGGCATTAACTCCTGTGTATACTTCCCACTGAAGTATGAATGTTTCGGCTTGAGCCCTAGACCCGGTGAATGTTGGGGTGGATTGCCGATAAACTTGTCGTTGCCTCCTCCTTGAGGCGTTGATTGCTGCTGTGTGGTCCACCACCTCCTCCTCCTGGGGGTCCTCCTCCCCTTGCGGCCATCCACCATTGGGTGGTCCTCCTCCTCCTGGTTGTCCACCGTTAGGTGGTCCTTAGGAGGTGGTCCTCCTCTTGTGGTGGGAATGGTCGGTTGTCTGGCGAGGGTATCATGGCGGTTAGTTCTAAATTCGTAAAACATGTCTGGCTCTCCTTGGTGACTTGGTGCATCAGGAACGTCTGGTCCCATGGCACGACGTGCTGGCTATGTCTTCTTGGGCTAGAGGTTGTACGTCCAGTGTGCTCGTTTATGACAAGACGAGGTGGTGACACTTCTGTCTGAGTGGCCATGAAAAGGTATTCCTCTGATAGGTTCTGGTAGATGTAACTCAGCTGTTCGCTCGGCAAGTGCGTCTACTTCTGGTGAGTACTGCTATTTCTTCTGGTTCGACTGATGCTTCTGATACCGTTGGTGATGTTCACTGGTATCACTAGTGGTTGCTGGGGTTTGTGCTCGTAATTGGAGCTCGGTTGTAGGTGGTGCTGATTCTAGCCTTGGTCTTCTTGACCGTCAATGGCCCTTGTTGGTCGATAGTCGTGCGTCTGTAAGTGGATATTGATTTCAAATCGTCGGCTGCTGGTCGAGTTGCTTCAAGTAGTGTTGGTGTTGCTCACCTAATTCTACCCAGCAACATGTTCTCGTTGAATACGATGGATATACCTTTGGGGTCGCTGCTCCGCTAGTATCCTGTGTGTACTCTTCGTCTCTCTATGTCTGGTACGTGCCTCCACTGATTCTCCCGATATGTATTGATGGGAGCGTCTCGTTCTCTGGATGTGATTTGGTAAGCTGGAAGTCCAACGTCTTTTGTAGTAATCGGCGCCACAGCGTTCGAATGAGTAGAGCTTGAGCTTAATAACGTGCGAGCTGCACATAAGCCTGACGTAGTAACGTAAGTGAACGCGTGACTTAGCAAATCCTAGACTCAAGCCGGAAGGCTGATTACGTCTCAACACACGAAGGTGAGCTCGTGATCCTGATGGATCTAGACTCAACGCACGAAGCGGAGCTTTGGAGTATTCAGCATGAATACCAAGTATTATGTCAAGTGATGCAGACGAGGCCATATGCCCAAAGCTGGAATCGGAGCGAAGATCTTGATACAATACGAAGCGAAGATAACAAGAAGCTCAAGCTGCAGAATACAACCATTCTGCAGCCCTATAAGTACCAAACTACTACACGACCGTTTCGCTTACATAATCATACATGCTGACACATCCTGACTAAAACCTACTACCGCTATCCTGGGAATTCATAAGTAATGACTCATGATTGTTAATCGATGAGTCATATGACTGACGAGCGACTCGTCATCATCAGTCATCCTTGGTAATCGTACATTAGTGATCCACAATGATAAGTCCGCAACAAATCGTACACAAAGCACAGCAAACACTTTGACTGATTATCTCAATTCTCTCACTTCTAATGGTTCAAATCCTTCGGTTCAACTTTCTACACATACCCATGACCACCACTATGATAATCCGACTCAGTTCAACACTTGTGACATTTTACCTTACAATGCAGCCATTACAGTACTGAACAATATATTCTTTCTACTTCTTACTTACATTTACCCAGACATTTAGTATAATTGTAGCCTCAATATCAGAAATATCATCCTGTTGTTCTCAAATCCACCTACCTCATCTTCTGCTCATGCCACTATCTCTACTCAATCATTTCAACTTGTGTATCACTGCACATGGATCACCTGATGTGACTGTGACCATCACAAATTTATCAACTCTAGCAAGTCTCCAACTTCCTCCAGGAATCCTTGAATGTGTTGATGTACCAGAGAATAGGTGCAGATTGCAATGAGGTATACATTACTGCAGGTCTGATGTGTCACATAGTATGGTTTAGTTGTCTTTCAAGTGTAATACATTATTGGGAGTGCAATCATTGTGATAAATGGAGAAAACTGGGGGGGGGATGAAAATGTAAGAATGTGTTGAAGTCAGGTTATTGGAGATATTGTGGTATCTTGATTTTATGTATTGACTGTACATTCAGCTTGACTTGAGCGAAGGTCTGTGGCTTCAGTTCAGAGTACATGTGTGATGATGATTCTCAAAGATCATTCCAGACAATAGCTGGATCAGTCAATCCTGTTTGTAACCAGGATGACATGAAATGTAGGGGAGACCCAGGTGTACAAGGTGATATGTGAACAAGGCAGTCATCAGGACTATGCTCATCACAGAGAGGGAAGGTACTGCTAGCATTGGGACTTAGACAGTTCAAGAGTTCCAAGGTATGAATGTCAGGTTGTTACAAGAACTCAGACCTAAGGTCTAAGTCCACTAAAGTACAGTTTATATACAGTTACAGATCAGCCACTGCTAGTAGTCCATGTCTTAGGATCAGCCACTAATACTACTAGTATGTGTATCAGAGTGCCACAACTACTACTAGTCCCTGTAATAGTATGGTGTCATACAGAACATCATAGAATATCATAGAAGGGATAAGAGATACAAAGCATCATGTGATACAACTTTAGTACAAAGAAAGGAAATGATAACAAGGAAGTGGATATGGTCCAATGATAGTCTATATGACATACTGTAATAAGTCCAAATGTAACATTGATGGATCAATGAAGAGTGTGGTGGAACTTGATGGGAAACAGATTATAAGGGGTAGAGATTGAAAGGAAGAAACTTGGAAAACTTGAGATCATGAGGGGTTTGTTCTGTAGATACAATGTTACGTTCCCACTGAACGTTGATCCGACTTGGATCCGATGGGTCTTCCTTGCTTCAACTCTGAGCAAAGTGCACGGCTTCTGAACTCAGGAACGATTTGAGCGACTTGGTAAAGGGCGAATAACCACAAAGGTCCCTTAATACTGCCTAGTTTGAGGTACGTTTCAAAGTGGCGACGCCTAACACCTAAGTTGGCAACAAGCTAGTCACACTGAATGATGACTCTGCTTTAAGACTGTCTGAATTCCCTGAGAGTAGTACAGGTGGGTTTCAAGACAACTAAGCTAGCGAACCATAGCGCAACTTGTATAGTATATATAGTAAATGTCCGTCAAGCCACAAAGGCGACACCATAGTATGAATAAGAAGAAAAGCATAATGACTCACAAGTCAATAAGCAAACGTTAGGCAATTCGTAAGGCATCAACAAGCCATCAGTAAGCGTCCCCACCAATGAGTGACCAAGCACCTCCAACCAGTGAGTAAGCGTCCACAAGGCGTCAGCCCGCCTCATCACGTAAGTAAGCGATCACCAATGAGTAAGCGAATGAGTAAGTGAATGTCTAAGCATCACCAAGCATAAACGATACCAATAGTCAGCCAATAATACTGCATCTGTAAGCAATGGCTCCGGTGCTAACACAGGCGCTCCTTGGACTAATCCATCAATAACACTTTCCCGAAAGGGGATTAAACCCGGCCCGCTGGAGTGCGTCCCAACGGCAGCCACGGCCCGCTGACATCGGCAGCCTCAGGTCGCTGGTCTTACACCACACAATCGCTGTTTGTTGTCGTTGGTCGTCTTCCGGACACAACTGTCTTCCGCCAATTCCATGGCTTCTTCCAACGTCCCTTGAGTTATTAGTTAGGCCGGATACATACTATGGCCTGGGACAATTCCATCCTTCGCGCCCCCTGACTTATTGCTTAGGTCAGATCCCGTGACCCGGGGGTTATCACATGACCATGTCACGTGACCCTCAACCTTCCTGTAGTGATTCTCCTGCCAGCATCTGGAGTATTACCGCGAGTTATTAGATTACTCACGAACTGGCAGACTTTGCACGCCTCGTCATAGGCGAGGTAACTGTCATCTTCTGCCGCTACGAGTGCACGTACGGCTTCCTCTTCTTCGATGTCTTCTTCGGCACGTGATTCCCAGGTATGCGCTTCTGGGTAATCATGGCAATTCTTCCAGTGTTCGTGCATACACTTGCGTTGTTTCTGTGTCTTGGCAGCTTGAGCAGGGTCTGAGCGTAACATACAAGCTGGTTTAAGTAAAAGGTGATTACATAATGAGGAAAGAGGTGAAAGGCTGGGGAAGACTCAGATAAGGCAGACAAATGATCAAAATAGAGAAATTTATGCACAACACTTGGGCTGGCCTTACAACATTCACTCAGCAGTCTGTGTGGGGCCCTAGGATGTGCAACATAATTATCGCATGTGTATGAGACTGCCCTCCCCTCTTGATAGCACATGGGGGAGATTGCTTAGGCAGATGTACACATCTGTTCAGAAGATCTGGCAGGCTGTCATCTGTGACTGAGACACTGAATGAAGATCTGGGAAGTTTCACACCAAGAATCTGAAGAAGCCTCAACATGCATGTGATATTCATGTAACAACAGTGGCAATATTTACAACCTGATCATGTCTGCAGTAGTGCTTGCCAAGCCACTTCTCAAGATCCTTTCCAAGTTTAAGTGACATCATGTGCACACTGAACAGACACAATGTGAGTGGCAAGTCAACGAACTATGGGAGATAAGTATTGAGAGAAAATCCCACACACACTGCCCAAGATGTAGATACATGAGCAAGGTGATTGCAAGTAATAAGGATTGATCTGTTTGTATCATACAAGCCAAACCTGCACCACTTGTCCACTTGTCCATCATGTTTTGACAGGCAACTGGAGAAGATTGGCCACTTTGGCATTGAAATCCAGCCACTGCAGCTGTGGCAGCTTAAGTTCTGGCCTGTTCACAAAAGGATGCATAATGAATATCACCCTGCCTTCTGCCCAGCATTTGTAAGCAGCAACACCATACATATAGTCAAGAATGACAGCAGGGGGAAGTAAGCCCTTGATTGGAACACTGCATCAGCATTCAACCCACCAAAGACAGCAAAAGGTGATAAGTTTGGGTTTGCTGCAGCTTTTGAGGTATACCAATGAGGTTTTTCAAGCTGATGTAGTGTGAAGTGATCTGGGCTTGTGGGTTCTTGGTCAGCTCTTGGTATGTGGCATATGTCAGTGGGTTGCAGGTCACAGACAAAATTTGGTGTCTAAAATAGTTAGAACCACTTAAATATGAGTTCATCAGGTTCATACCTTTAAGAAGGCCACAGCTCCTCTCTTGAGCATTAAATACAAAGTCTTGTCAACAACACTCCATTCTCAACTGCTTTGATGCTTGAAAATGAAGGTATTGTGCTCTCATAAAGGTGAGAACAATCTTGGATAACCCTCTGAATAAACTAGAACAGATTATCATTAAAGAACAACATAGGGTAATCATGAACACTACTTACCTCATCACCTTTGCACCTTGGAATAATGGGTGCTGCAAGACAGTCCACTGCCTTCAGTCCTGTGATGACACAGTATTCATCCCATTGCCTAACATCCTGACTGAATTTGTCTTGGAAATTGTCACCAAGATTGTCACCATCTGATTCATTGAAACCAGATGTAGTTTGATCATCTAAGGCATTGTAGTCCACAAAGATAAGATCCCTAGGGACATGAATGAACAACAATCTCATACAGTTTATGTTGTAAAACCTTACCAAAAGGCTTATATACTATCCTGTTCAGGCAGTTTTGCACAGTCCAGTGCTTTCGCACTTCAATAGATTTGACTTGATTGACAACTTCCTCTCATTCAACATCACCAAAAAAAACCCTAGATAAAGTATGTATTGTACATGAATGAGCATAAGAAATCGAGAATTTAATCCAAATTTGCGTCACAAAAAAATCGCAAATCCTCGGAGGTGGCCTTGCACAGCCATTCTCACATCCTCGATCCCTCCGATCTCGGTATTTTCAGACACTTTTTTTTTGCAGTAGTAGTATACATACATGGGACTGTGTATATACAATCGAGTCAACGATCTAAGGCGATTGGGGTAGAAAGAAATCTCACCTCAAGCGCACTTGAGAGTGACAATCGAGATGACCAATTTGAAGCGGCCTCTCAACGCGCGCGGCATCACCGGCACCCACACACCTTACCCATGCCCAAAAGACCTATGAAATGGGAGCAAGCTAAAGCCGAGAAACGAAGATTAGCGACAGTCAAAGAAGAGAAGATCAAAGCAGCAATACAAGGCCTCAAGGACAATACCTTCAAGAATCTCTCAGGCTGCACGCCACTTCGGGGTATCTCACAATACAATTCGACACCGGAAAGAGAAGACACATGGGCCTGCATTAGCATCACAAGCAAAGAGGAGGCTACTCACAGACGTGCAAGAGCAAGTCCTTGTCGAATGGGCCTGTACATGGCCAAGATTGGCGAGCCCATGTCGAAGCAAGCTCTTCGTGGGAAGGTAGCAGAGTTGAGCGAAAACTTCTGGAGAAGTCGAAGGAGATGGAATGAAACACCTACCAGAGGGATGGGTGTACAAGTTCCTGGACCGGCATCCAGAAGCTGGTATTGCGACGGCCAACAGGACTTGATGCCGTGCGCGAGCAACTTCAATTTATCAGTTGTCAGTCGGCATTTCGACCTGCTTGGTGACCTTTTACAGGAATACGACGTACCTCTGGAAAATATGTACAACATGGATGAAAAGGGGATACAACTTGGTGGGGGCAGGAAACTTGATGGTACGAGATATGTTTTTTCCCGGACCAGCAAAACACGTGTGAAGACACAAGGCGCCAGTCTCGGAACTCATGACTACGATTGAATGTGTTGCTGCAGACGGTTCGAGCTTGAAACCGGTTTCGTGTTCACAGGGAAGAACGTCCTCCATGATGGTTATTTCGAGGAGGACGGTGTTCTGTGAGTGATCAGTGTTGGGTGTAAATGGTGAAGGCTTACGTGTTCGCAGAATTGCCCTGTCGGACAAGGGGTGGACAAACAACTATATAGCAGCACAGTGGTTTGAAAAGTGTTTCTTGCCTCAAGCGAAGGCAAGGAACTTGAGGGAAGACAATTTGCTGATCTACGACGGTCATAAGTCTCACGAGACTATCAAGCTACGAGCGACAGCATTAGAGCATGGAATACAGCTCTACCGCCTCCCCGCACACACGTGCATCGCCTTCAGCCTGCTGGATGTCGGGGTCTTTGGTCCCCTCCAACGCGCATGGCAAACCCACTGTGCAGCTGCCATGGACGACACTGGGGAAGGAATGACCAGACAGCAAGTAGTTAAAGAATACATGCTGACACGCACCGAGTCCTTCAAAGAGTCGACAATCCTTTCTGCTTGGAGAAAGAGTGGGATGTCGCCACTTGACCCAGGAGTATTTACTGCGAAAATTTTGGCCCAAGTATCCCGTCGTCATTTCAGGCCCCCCTACCCAAGTCATTTCCGATTTCGCTTGATCCAGAGTCTACGGACGATGATTGTATTAGTGAAGATGATGACGGCTCAGAGATCGGGGGGGGGGATGGGAGAGATGTTGACATGAACGAAGAAGCTGGGGATTGCGCCGCGGAGCATCTTAATCAGGACATCAGTAACGACCTTCCCTTTTTGGCTGAGACAACAATCAAAAAATGTGCTGCCATCACCTTCCCCAACCTCTTTGCTTCCACCACCCGTCTCTCTCAATGCCCAGACGCAACCTCGTTTATCTCATGAAGAGGGAGGACAGCCCCGAGGAGAGTCTCAAGGAGACCTCCACAGTTGTATGAAACTGCCCCCCCCTTCGCCCACTGCCACTCACGGTTACATTTTCCGCCACCAGACCCGCACAGACCAAGCATCACGATCTCTGTCATCTTTATCCCCACTGATCCCTGACAACTCCGTTGAAGAACGGCTTGCTGCCTCTGAGAAGAGGATTTCAGAGCTCGAGCACGATGTTCAGACGCTCGGTGCATATTGCGCCCTTTCCGGAGGCGTCATCACCAGGCTACAAAAGCGGGTCAATAACCGAAAGAAGAAGAACCCTGCCCATGCAAAGAAGAACAATGGAGAAGCAAGGGTTCTGACATCTGAG
>WITN01001677.1:0-14484 GCA_015025155.1 Lactarius quietus | reverse complement strand
TATCGTACATATGATTACCATATTAGGGTACTCCGTTACGCACAAAAGTGGGCGCAACTCCAAAATGGAGGGCGCAAGTCTTATCAGTATCACATGTGGTGATATGGAAGACTTCTGAGGTGTTTCACATCAGGCGTCACTGAAAACGCGATATTGTGGACACCTTTACTCATCACTTTTACGCAAACGGACATGGGTAGACCATAGGGACCGGTTTTCCTATAAATGAGGGGAGTAGAGCCCCTCTAAGAATACAAGTCGTTTTACTCTACGCACACTTGAGCACTCCTCTCTACAAACCACTCTATTAGTCTCTATACCTTCACAAGGTGAGACTCCATGACACTGTTTGCTGCGCTAGTTGCTGCGCAACAAACATAACAATCGTGAAGCTCATCAACTTAACGTACGCGATAGGAGGATTAATAGGAGGGCTGACAGACGCGGTCGGGTCTGACAAGTCGAAATGGTACTCTAAAGGAGGGGGTGATGTTACGGAATTCTATCTCTTTTCTCGATCTTTCTCTAACGTTCTATGGCTCGTGACTTGAATTCGTACATTCCTGACCCTTCTATATGATTCGACAGCATAGCTATGACTCGTTTCTTGGATCCTTCTCAACGATTCCACCGCTTTCTATGACTTGTTCTTTTACTATAAAAACCCTCCCTGTTTCTTAGAACGAGCCTTAAGCTTGACCTGTTGTATCTTACTTCAGTACAAGTAGCTGCTCGAATACGATTCCCCTTGACTTGTTCATCATCGCTCCGCGCTCTGATTGAGTCGCATTCTCGAACTTATCTCGTGATCGCATCACGTGATTACCGAACGAACTCGAACGAACGAACATGCCTTACTGAGCGTGACACGGGGAGAAGTGGGCGAACTAACAATCTGCCCCTCCAAATCGTGCATATAGCTGCCTATCGTTATCCCGCCGTCTTGTTTTGAATTGTGTACATGAGAGAATTGCGCAACACCGTGCCCGCCTCTTTCTTCTGGCTTGGGTTCTTGCCATTCTGCTCATCCCTGAGCCTTTCGCTAGTTGGGGCCAGGTCGTCTGCGTGCTTGGCTTGTCAACTTGGCAGAAAGAGCCCCGGGTGTCATGGCACTGTGCAACGTGCATCAGATGTAGAAAGGATGATCGATGATCGGTTGAAAAAGATATGGTGTAGAAATGGCAGTCGTGCGCACGCCGAACGTTCTCTTTCCGTCTCGGCATTGACCTAGGGTCATCCTCGGGTCATCCATAAACGAGCTGTGGATGCTCGACGACATTTTATTCTGGAAAATTGTAGGGAGGGAAGTTGGACCACAATGTTACGATCTTCATAGCACAGGGTCAAGTTCTTGTGTAGTTGGAGGGAGAGAATACGTCATACAAGCAGAGATAGCACTTTCCGTTGTGCCATGCCAGTGTGGGAAAGAGGATCGGGATCGGGCCTTGGCGATCGATGGCCTCCAGAAGGGATCAATCGGTGCCTCTCTTTCCAACCCAAGGGCCAAGCCCAACAAACAAACAAATATGGCACTTAAATACGCTGTTCCTACAACGCGCCAACCCACAACGCACCAACGTCTACTCTCAAAGGACAAGCCTCAAATCCTGATTACGCGTTACGCGTAACACGCTTGATTCCGTTGCACTGTTGCTCGCACTGTCCTCCGACTCCTCCGCCAAACATCACTTCCATGACACGATTTATCTGGCTTGCTATCGTTGACTACAACTTTCAGGAAGTTTCAAACCGTTTCCCGGTTGACGCTGACGCTGTCCAGTTTGTATACCATCTTAAGCATAGTGCCAAGCATGCGGTACCGGAATTGTTCTCCCGCGCGGATATCGATATCAACCCACTTTTTTGCACCCTGTTGAAGACGACGGGCAAATTTGTTATCAATGACACAACTGGCAGGGACCAAGAGTTGAAACAGAGACTTAGGACCATCAACGCCGACGATGACGATACCTTTACCGAGCTTGAAAAGGTTGAAGAGGACATGAGTACGGCAGACCTCCAACTCTCAGTCAGTGAGACCCTGCTTGTACGAATGCCAGGTACGCCATGTTTTTCATTTCCTACTACCGCTGGCTGCGTCCTCATACAGGCCATAGATGTTGTGTCGAATGGAGACATCTCCATTGAAACCCAGATCTTGTCCAATGACCGCCAGGAATATGAAGACGTATTCATTCAAGCTATAACCAAGGGGAAGTTTACAAAAGCAGACTTCTCTGCGAACGACATAGAGAAAAAAACTTCGCCATCGGTCCCACAGTTTGTCAACGATCTTGAAAAGTGCCTTTCTCGAAAGCGAAGGGCCAAGGATAGTCAAATTTCGTAGTTTTCGCATCTTATCATGTCCTCGACCTCTGACAGATGAAGATAGGCGTACACTGTATCTGAATATTTCGGTTTCGGTACAGAGATTGTCATGACCTATCTTGATTCGCCGAAGACGACGGTCACTTCCCACCCTCCTGCTGACCATGCCGACCAACTTGAGCTGTTACACCTTGCCCACATTTCGGCCATTTCTGTCTATGATTTTCCCGGAAACGAAGATCTCTTCAAAGAAGCCGGTATAAACTGGCTCTTTTTCAACTATTTCGCAATGCATTTGCAATTACGACAGGACATCACCGCGAAGTTGTGAGAGTGAACGCATTTGTGATATTCTTTTAGCTGACGTCTTCTAACGGCAGTCATGACTCGTGGCCATTCATGCTTATCATCGGAGTCCAGAGTCAAGACTTTACGTATAGCCCTAAAAGCGATTTCCTTGTTCTGAGGCGTACGCTTCCACGAATGGCTGTGGAGATCAATTCTTATACACCACAAAGAGATGCCTTGGAACATAATCGCCTGATCCTTCAAGGAGCTTTCATTGTTCGACTTGCGAACAAATTCCTGGATACGTACAAGAAGAAGAATTTTTTCTTTGTGGCCATATATATTGGCCACAGTGGAGAGGCAGTGCGCCACATTATATATCAGACGATGGATTCCCTGAAGGTACACACGCGTGCTCTGTATGTCATTTCAATCTTTTACTGAGTCGCCATAGGTTTATTGCAAAAACCGAATCTTCAACCTCAAGAACAATGAAAGCCGCGCTCAATTTGCACTTGAATTGTACAATTTTGCTTCTGTATTGGACACAGAGGATGAAAATGAAGACATAGAAAAATGGGTCCGCGAGCTCAAGGTGAAATTCGATTGCTTCAGTAAGGAGCACAAGATGTCGATGTTCACTGGCAGCAAAACCACTGGCAGGGCCACCACCGGCATTGAGTGTGACAGTGGTGGCGCAATGGAACAGGAAGAACAGCTGGAAGCCCGTGGATATATAGTGGTACCAGATGTCTTTGAGACAGATGGCGGCACTTGGAAATCGCTTACCAAGGTACATCATTGAAATCAATTCACCACCCATGACGTCGCACTGACAATTGCCTTGCAGCTACCTAAGCACATCCGGATCGTGTATCATCAGGACGATCCGAACAAGATCGAACTGATTGCCAAGGCCATCCGCGAAGGATCAAGAGAGCCAAGCATCTTTGATTTTCTCCTTATGACAGGGTCACAGTCACCGCACGTCATCTCGCCAATCGAAACTGTCACTTCGGCTACCGGAAACTGGGTCACTCTACCAAAGATGCTCTCTATCAGCCAACAAATCATGGAACAAGCCGGCGTTGGCACTCGTGCCCAACTCGGCCTGGGCCTCATCAAGGGGCTGGCATATCTTCACGAGCACAATATAGCCCATCGAGACATCAAGCCCGACAACCTTGTCTGTGACAGCAATTTTCGCTTGAAAATAATCGACTTCGACATAGCTCTCAAGGTTCAGGACGAAAATACGATGACTGACAAAGATAGCGGCACCAAAGGTTGGACAGTGTCACGGTTGACATCACCGGATTACTTGTCATCATGTTACGAGGTCTCGGAGTTCGGACGCTTATACTTGGTTATGACTACGATAGTAAGCCGTTATTAGTCATGGACACTTACGCGTTGCCGGTGTTTGGGCTTGCCGGTGTTTCAGGTATTATTAGAATGGACTATTACTCATTACTAGTATAGCGGTACTAGGGTTTGGATTCGAAGCTGCGCTTTAAAGCCAGCGAGTAACTGTATATAAACGATACTGTCAAGACCAAGGCTCTTCAGCTTGGTCTTCTTGAATCATCACCATCGTCTCTTCCTCTTCTCTTCGCGTCTTTCCAATCAATCGATTGAAGCTTATCCTTTGGGATACCCTAGTGTCTATCGAAGCGACCTAGTGCAGTGCAACTTAGCTAAGTTGCCCGTGACTTACAAACATTCATCCATACACTCGAGTATCACGTCACAGACCGGTTCAAGTCGAACCAGCGTTAGGTGATAACGCTACAGACAGCACCTGAAATGGGATCAAGAAAGCAAGACAAACCGACGCCGATGTATAGCCCCATCAGAGCCGATAGATGGTCATGTGGGCGTGTTCTTCGCCTACATATTAAGGTCTGGAAAGGAGACACACGCTTGGACACGCTCCTCGCGCGGTTTGCATTTCTGCTAATGGCGCGCAACCCCCGGGCACGACGTCGCTTCTGGAATGGGATGAGTGGACGGCAGAAGAATCAGAAGAGGAATGCGAAGAAGCCCAGGCTTGACCAGCGTGAGCGGCGGCTGAGCTATATTGGTCCCGACCGCCACAAAAGTCACTAGTCACTTATTCCAGTCCATTAGCAAACGTTTGCCAGCGGAGCGGGCCACTTTGAATGCTTAGTGCTTTATGCCGTTTTGTGCGCCTCTTACACACGTTAGAACTCTATCCTTGATATGTAACATTTGTTTCCACCTCTTCGGCACCGGACCTCTAGCTCTGGTCAACGACCTTCGACTATCTACTGCTGTACTGCCATCCCGGTGAAATGCGAAAGTATCAGCTACTTTCTCATTAATATCATGACCAATCTCCGCCTTATGCTGAAGCCCCACGGAGAGCATATAATTAACGTCGCGCTGTGCTCGGACTTAAGAGATCTGGAGTCTTCAAGGGCCACGTTATGCTGCGGTCGGGCAAAAGATCACGGCGCAGAGAACGCAGCTTTAAGGATCCACTACAATCGTTTTCCTTAAATGGGGTGACAAAGTAGCTCTTGGAGGATGGTAAATAGAACTTCGCATGGCCCGAGATAGGGCGGGAGGACTATTTCCCACCGGAACCAGACTAATAACGCACCCACACACGGCCCTCTCACCAAGGGGGACCCACCATAGTACAACTCCGCCTAGCGTCTGACGCTCTGCCACACCCCTTTACGCGATCGCTATATTTTGAGACACAACCGATTAGGAAGTTTCGCATGTAACCGCCCCATGTCCCCTCACCAGGACCACCTTACGTTTAACGCCACAAACCGTAGTTAGTCTGCGTCCGGTCTTAGCCTCTGGCTTGCACCCCGGGATATAAATTGAAAAAAAAAAAAAAATAGAACTTCGCATAGTTATTACTAAACTCAGATGCGCCCTGACCTTACCATACCATAACTTGCCTACATAGCGACAGCGGAGAT
The DNA here is from genome assembly GCA_015025155.1 of Lactarius quietus. Lineage (NCBI taxonomy): Eukaryota > Fungi > Basidiomycota > Agaricomycetes > Russulales > Russulaceae > Lactarius > Lactarius quietus. The sequence continues at coordinate 8,908 of WITN01001677.1, read as the reverse complement.
TCCATGACGAGATCAGTTGGCACGTTCGACTCACCCGCGAGGCGGCAGCGATAGTCCCGAATTCTGATCGTATCCCTTGTAAGCTTGTATCTTACCACATTAGTTTACCCCAGGTGCTACACCGGTATACAGTACAGTAGTTGGCAATCAAGGTTCAGCAAGAGATTCATACCATACAGTGTGGCGGTGAAAACGGTGAATGGCCGGCCCGGCAAAGGTAAAGGTTGAGGCAGTTCCCGTTGACGCTTCCATTCTTGCATCCTTACAGTAACCAGTTGCGCCGCCTGCTCAGGATAGCCTTTGTTGCGACCTTTTTCAAATCTGGGTCCTTCCACAGAGGGATAAGATAAGAGAGCGATTGTATGCGTATAGAGAGTGCGTACGGACTGCTCGTGAGGTGGGTCGTTAGAGAGAAGTTGGCGCTCCGGACGAAAAACGTGGGTTGCACGTGATGAACGATGGACTTGTGTTGACAGTGATCATCGCCGATAAAGGACACCCCAAACTCTCAAAGAGCAGCCAACTATACGTTGGCACAAAGTTACGGTTCCCCGTTTATGCGTATATTCTTGACCCTTCGTAACTGGTAATGGAACTTTGTCGGTGAGCTTTGGGATACAGTTTGGGCAATGGCAACGCACCTCGCTCGCAGCGATTCATCTACGACGAACTCTGAACACCCTAACCTACTCGCAAGAATCTGGCGGAATCGCCTTACGGATTCTATCGTTTGCGTTTGCTCTGAATTGTCTTTCAACTTTTGTGAATGCCAAGTTCAGGAAATGCGTTCCGTCTCGTGTAAAGTGCAGGAGCGAATCCAGTAAGATCGCGGGTAGAGCGTTTAATACTGAAAATGGGGGAGAGGAGGTTGGAATTTGTTCAGGCAGGGTGCGGGAACGGAAGGGAATATTGAGTGTCGGAGTGCGCACAAGAAAGAACGGTTCAGGCGGGTGTCGAATCTAGCATGATTGTTAGTTCAAAATTACTAGGCCAGGAGAAGAGGGGGAGCTCACAATCTGCCCTTCCAAAGCTGCCTGTCGTTATGTTGCTGTCTTGTGCACATGCAAGAATTACGCAACTCCGTACACGCCCCTTTCTTGGTTTTTCGCTTGGTGTTTCTGCCATTCTACTCATCCCTGAGCTTTTCACTAGTTGTGTCAAGGACATCTGCGTGCCTGGGTTGTCAACTTGCAGAGGGGCTTCGAGTATCGCAACACAGCGGACGTGCATCGGATGTAGAAGGGGACTAATTGGTTGAAAACGGTAAGGTGTAGACCGTGTAGTGGCAGTCGTGCGCACGCCGAACGTTCACTTTCCACCGATAGTGCTCTTGGTTTAGGGTTATACATTCATTCGTGCTGTGGGTGCTGGATGATATTCTGCTGTAGGAGATCGTAGGGAGGGTAGTTGCGGAGTTGGGCCCATCATGATCATACTTACAGTCCTCATAGTAGAATATTCCTGTATAGCTGGGAGGTGAGAATATGGCATACAAGAAGAGATGTTGCAGTGGCAGTTGCACGGAAAGAGGATCGGGCTGAGGCGGCCGATGACCCCCGGAAGGAGTATCTCGATCAAATTGGCGACTCTTTCTTTAACCCAACAAACAAACAAACATGGCGGCATACAAATACACTGTTCCAACGCGCCAACGCCCACTCTCAAAGAGCAAGTCTCGAATCCTCATTGTAGGACACGCAAACGCTGGCAAGACTTCCATCTTACAGAGAGTGGGTGACACTACGAGCAGTCCAGTTGTTTTCCAGGGAAAGGAGGAGGTCCGCGATTTACCTTTGTAACCTGTCAGTCTGATCTCAGTCCCCCCAGATTCAACTTAACCCGTCACTAAATGTGGGTGATACTTGTACTTCGCTTCAACTGTTTCTGATCCTTAGGCTAGCGTGGCGAGAACAATATCAACGATGAATTCATGTTCTCCAATTATGCGAGATACATTTTTCACGATTCCTGCGGATTCGAGGCTGGTAGCGACAAGGAACTAAGGATTGTTCAGGAGTTCGTTCAACAAAGGTCTGAACAAAGGCGACGACCACAAGACAAATTACACGCAATATGGTTTGCACTCACTAAGTGTTCATGATTACGCCTTCTGACGGCCATGTTTTACAGGTACTGCGTCCCAATGGACCATTCACATCCTGAGCTTGATCTGAAATATTTTAAGGACATTTGTCCTGACCAGAATGGTATGTCGTTGTGAAAATTCGTGATGGTGTTTCATACATCAAGCTCTAGTCCCTATCATCGTAGTATTCACAAAGTATGACCAATTCCTGCGTAATGTCGAAATGAATTTGGAGGATTACGGTAACCCAGATTACAAGACCATATCTGATGAGGCAGAAAGACTATTTAAAGAGCAGTACCTGTGCCATCTTAGTGCCGGCGTGAGATGGTCCGTGCGATTGGAAAGTAAAGTCTGTTCAACATCGAATGCGGGAGGTCTTATGCTAATCCTCTTATCAAAGAAATGCACAGACCACAAACGAGTTGCCAAGTTCTTCTTGACGTGACCGCCGAAGCGTTGGCCGAAGCGTTGAATGATGATATCGATGATGCGGTCTCCGAGTCCGATTTCGACTCTTTCACATACAACCTGAGCTTCGCGTCAAGTGATTCCACCGTTGATTCGTATAAGACTGAGAAGACTGTCAACTCTCGTAAGAGTCACTATAATATTCTCCCTCGACGTAAATGCGCTGGTATCGGACACCCAAGGCTCCCACCAGGCCTCGTGTCGGAAGAGGTCGATGACACTTCAGTTCCCGAGGTGCGCAGAACCATTGGTCATCGGGATAGCCACAAATTCCTTAGCGTCACTTTCCAGAGCGAGTTAGGTGATGACTCGGAGTCATTTTTAAACCCACTCAGTATAACACCGACTTTTTCCAAAGCAAATTTCGCCGAGGAAAGCGGGATACAACTCCTCGACCGGAAATTCGAAGAACTACATGGGAGCACTGTCTGTGGGTTTCACATCGTGGTACGATTTGATCGCGTAGACCAGCGGAAAATGTCTCACCATAGAACACGCACAGAACGCGGCGTCGCAACTGGAGCGTACGATCGACCGCTGGGCGAGCGATGTACTGCGCATTCCTCTTGCACCCGCGTCGACGCTGCAAGAAGCCGTACTGAAGGGCATTACGGAAGTGGGAGAGAACGCTGCGCTGTTCACGGACGTGCGGCCGACGGTGTTGCAATATCTGCTGCGGCACGCGATGTCGGAGGTGGTCTCAGAAGGCGTAATTAACTCCCTGGTCGTGTCGAACGCAGTCGAGGCGAACATAGAATTGACGCGCATCCACGAGCGTCTCCTGACCCGTACGTTTCCGTCCCATCCTCTAGAGCGTAGCTCTCACGCACCGTCTCTTTTTTTTTTCAGGGGATGTGACCGCCGCTGCGGTCTGGCGTCGCCACACCTTCTCCGTTGCGGAGGAGAATCCCACCCCCGAGATAACGCGGATGATCTTCGAGCGGAAAATGCCGTTGCTCGCGGCGCTCCTGCCGGACCCGCTCGGGCCGCAGGGCGTGCTCGAGGACGCGTTCAAGTTCTCGTGCGTGCTGCGCGGTGAAAACGCAGACTCGGTGACGCTCTACCGCTCTTTCGTCCCCAAGCTTGCGAGCACGTTGGATCTGGGCATGGTTGAGCTTGTGAAACCCTGTCGCCGTAGCGGGCGCGGTGAGGTCGACTGTGTAGGCGCAACTATTTTTCCTGGTCTCTGCGAGATCTTGCCTTCGCCGCCTATTGTGCAGACGGTCGTACGACGGGCACAGGTCATCTGTGAATGCGAGTTATTGGCGACTAGCAATCCTGTCTAGGGTGTTACTCTTTGTTTCCATTCTTCGGACAGATTCTATACAATTATACCCCATACGTTTTGTTTGCATCATCTCTGGTTGGAAAATAGAGTGCATTCCTTTCACGGATATGTACTATTTCACTCCAAACATATTACAGGGTGAACCAAGGATATGAATACATTAGCGCAGCAAGTAACGAGAGATGGTGGCATGGATAACAACCTGTCGGGGGCGATTAAATCATTGGCTAGCGTATATTTACTAAGGATTTCTCACAGAGGTATGTCGAGTGGTAGGTCGAGTAGTGTATGTCGACGCAGAGTCGTTCAGCGCGACGCCGCAGTGCGTCGCGGCGTGCTGGTGGCCAAGCTGAAACTGAAGGCTTGACTTGGGAGGAAGTACAGCATTGTTACGTAACTGTCTTGGCACCTTCCTTTTTTGGGCATGAGAGTGACTCTTGCGGAATAAGGCAGAGGACATCAGGAACCGGCAACCCTAATCCGGCGAAACTTTTCATTTCTTCACTCACGCAAATGCTCCACTTCAAACTCATATTAGACAAATGTAACTAGATAGAGTTGAAGTACAGATACATAGCTACAGAAATATCAGAAGCTTTTAAAAAAATACCAACTTTTACAGGGAATTTTGCCTCAACAATCCATCTTTTGCTAAAAGCATTTTCTCACCTTTGCAAGTCGACTGGCAATTTTTGTCAAAAACAAATCTTATTTTTGTCTATATTACATAATGGATCACGTGATTTCTACCGTACGGAGAGATATGCCCGCTCGCCCACTCGAGTCCTAATGAAACACCTATGGGCCGTAAAAAACAGGTAAACGTTTTGCATGCACAAACCCTTGCAAGAGCATGTCAAGCAAAGCGAGAGGTGCAAAAAAACCGTATGTTCTTACCTGAAATCGGTGTGATCAGCGCGATCGTGACGGTCGTCCTAGGGCCTGGTTGTTACGATTCGCCGGGGTTACCATCGTAAGCGGGATGGTGAGTCGCTCCCGAATCTTACTCATACGAACTATGTTGATTACTGATAGTATTACTGTACGATGACTGAGACGATGACTGATAGGTAGTAGTTGTGGCGTTAGTATTAGTGGACGATTACTGAGCATTAGTAGTAGTGGCTGTATCGCTGACGAAGGCGTACGGTCAAGAACTAGTTATAAGGCAGCTGTCGACTGATGTAGTCGACAGCTTGACTCTCTTGTATCACTCTCGAATCTAGTCGGGTTCCTTCTTCCCGCTTCTAGTCCGCTCCCTTAGGAAGGCTCTTTCAGGAGTCCTTGGAAACCGGTCACACCTTCGTGTGTTGACACACATTTGCTAAGTCACGTTACTCGCCATCGCGTGACGAGGTCTAAGTCAGACCATGTTCATAACATTAGAGTCAAGCTCCCATTCACACGCCGTGGCGCCGATCACCACCAAAGACGGTTGGGACTTCCAACCCTTCATCATCAACTCTATGTTGCGCAGCAACTAGCGCAGCAAACAGTGTCATGGAGTCTCACCTTGTGAAGGTATAGAGACTGATAGAGTGGTTTGTAGAGAGGAGTGCTCAAGTGTGCGTAGAGTGAACGACTTGTATTCTTAGAGGGGCTCTACTCCCCTCATGTAACGTCCCGGGTCATGGTATGTATCTGACCTAACCCATAAGTCATGGGACGTATGGGCTCGTGATTGCATGACGTCGTGGCTCGTTCTTACATTGCTTACTATGAGGATTACTGATACTAGTACGATACGATGACTGATGATTACTGTACGATTACCAAGAGTCGTAGTAGTTGTGGCGTTTGTCTTAGTGGACGATTACCAGCAGCTTAGTAGTAGTGGCGATCTCGCTGACGAAGGCGGATCGCGCGACTAGTTTATAAGGAAGCTATCGACTGTTGTAGTCGATAGCTTGGATTTCTTGTACAACTCTCGCCTTGTTATCCAAAGCCGGTTTCTTCTCTCTTTCTCTCCTTCGTCCCTCGGGGCCGCGTGCCGAAAAGACAAGACAAAGAACTATCTCCGCCTTCGCGCGTTGAGACGTCACTCAGCCTCAGTGCTTGAGTATAATCGCTGCTGAGTCACCGCGTTCATCTTACGTTGCCTAAGTCAGGCTCACGTGCGGTTCGCACGTAACATTAAATCCAAGCTCTTCTCAAAAACGAACGCCGTGGCAACTCTTAACACCAAAGACGGTTGGGACTTCGTACCCTATCGTATCAACTCAAGAGAACGAGACGCACCTACTCAATACCTTGTGGGACGAGTCAGGTGGCGACACATACCAGACACCAGAAGGTCTGAAGAAAACAACACCGGATATTACGCGGAAGCAGCCACATCACAGCGCTTCCACCCAGTAGTATTCAATAGGGAACGCTGCTGCTGGGTCGAACTCAGGTGGAGCAACACCAACAGCTACTTTGAAGCAACACGACCAGCCGCCGACGATCTAAATATCAACATACCATTGGTCAACGCACGACCAGTCAGTCAACAAGGGCCCATAGACGGACAAGACGAAGGCGAACAGCCAAACCTCGACGAGGAACCACCTAGGACAGAATTCCAACTACGAACAGTCACTCCAACCCCGTCCAGTCATACTAGCGAAAGATCACCAACTCCCCAAAGCGAGGGGAACCCACGGAAGCCGCAGCACAATCGCCAGAAGTAGACGCCTAGCCGCGCAAACAGCTGAGTTGCATATTCCCGAACCTATCAGGGGAATGCCATACAGCTACATGACTACTCAAACAGAAGTCTCCCCACCCCGACTCGTTATTAACGAGCAAACGGGTCATGTTCAACAACTACAGCCAGAAGATATGGAAGCCGTCAATCGAGCTATGGGACCAGATGTCCCTGATGCACCAAGCATTACTGAAGGAACAAACATGTTCTACGAATTCAGGCTCAATCGCAACAGAGTACCGTCACCGGACAACAGGCCCTTCCCACCATTAAGAGGACCACCGGGAGGAGGACCACCGGGAGGAGGACCACCAGGAGGAGGACCACCAGGAGGAGGACCACCCCTCGCAGGACCCGCAGTGGCCATGCAAGGGGGCAACGATAAATTCATCGGTAACCCACCACCCACATTCACAGGACAAAGGTCGCAAGCCGAAGCCTTTATCCTCCAATGGGAGGTCTACGCAGGAGTCAACGCAAACCACTCGGCCATGATAAACAAATACCAAAAAGCTATGTTATTTCTAACATACATACAGGGAAATGCGGTTAACCAATGGGTTATGTCCGCCAGCCGATGGCTCGTAACGAAGTAGCCACAGGAACCAGTCAATTCGACAATAGGTTATGGGAAAACCTACTCAACGCATTCCAAAGACAATTCGGCGACGTTCTTAGCAAGGAACGAGCGCAAGCGCAACTGGACGCCGGAATACACATGAAGGACGGCAAAATCGACGACTACATTGCCCTATACGAACAACTCGTTCGACATGCAGGGTACAACATCAACAATGAACAAACGCTCAAGTACTTCACAAAGGGATTACCAAGGGCGCTATACGAAACCATGTATCAACATGATGACCCTCGAAACTACGAAGAGTGGAGAGAATCCGCCTTAAAGAGGCAGCAGAAGTGGATTCACATGCAGACGGTTAGGGGAAACCTCGACGCATTCAAACCAGGACGTACGACCGGAGGAGCGCTAGCTAAGTTGCTCGCGCCACTCCATAATGATGACCGAATGGACACATCAGCAGACCGAGTATGAGGAAGGCTAGCAGGAGCCGAAGAGATCATAGCAAACCACCCAAGAAACACCAGACCACCACAACCACCATTCCCACCACGAGGGGGATTTATCCAGAGACAGTTCAAACGGGACCATAGCCAAACGCAGTGCTACAACTGCCAAAAGATGGGCACATCAGTCGCGACTGCAGACAGCCTCGCAGACGCCGCGACACACAAGCACGAGCTACAGAAGCCACCGGAGGAGTCCCACAAACCAAAGAAGAGAAAGCGGCGGAATGGTTACGAGGAGTAGCAGGAGACGATGAAGAAGTCAAAGACCTGGTCCTACAGCAGTTAATGGGACAGGATTTTGGAAACGCCTAAACCCGGCGGCCTGGGTAAGGGCAATACGTTGTAACTCTGTGTACATTATGCGCTACCGTTCTATGAGAGTACCAGTGTCAATTCGCGCAAGTTATAACATGGCCGACATCAAAGCGTTGGTGGACTCCGGTGCCACCGACAACTTCATACATCCAAACTTCGTCAAAAGAATGGGGCTAGGACAACGGGCACTAGATAAGCCCAAAAACATCTACAACATCGATGATACCACTAATAAAGCGGGGCAGATCACACATTATCTGACACTCAAAGTGGAAACAGGAGGAACAAACAGGGAGATGCGATTCCTTATCACTGACATAGGGAAAGAAGACGTACTGTTGGGATATCCATGGCTCGCAACCTATGAACCAAGGTTCAGTTGGCGCCATGCCACTATAGATGAGAAACAACTCCCTATAGTGTTACGATCGATTAACCCAAACGATAGGAGAGCAGTATTGGCGAGATTGCTCCAGGAACAAGACAACGACGCGAAAATATCACGCATGTTTACCACGGAAGACAAAGAACAAATAGTGACCCAACTAGTGAACAAGTACATGGACGACGATCGGCAGTCGAACTTGCATCGAAGCCAAACAATATGTAGAAACGGTCACAATACCAAAGGAATACCAACAATACGCGAAGGTATTCGGAGAAGAAGAGTCAAAAAGGTTCCCACCGAAAAGAAGTTGCGACCATGCAATCGAATTCAAAAAGGGAGCCCCAGAAGCCATCGATTGCAAAGTATACCCAATGACGAGGGTCGAAGATGAAGCATTAGACGACTTCATTGACGAACAAGTGGAGAAGGGATACATTCGCCCCTCGAAGTCCCCGTACGCATCATCATTCTTCTTCATTAAAAAGAAGGACGGAAAGCTACGACCTGTTCAGGATTACCGAAAAATCAATGAATGGACGATCCGGAATCAATATCCATTACCCCTCATCAATGACCTGATCA